>OY757912.1:97665892-97968392 GCA_963585895.1 Sepioteuthis lessoniana
GACCCCAGCAATGTTTCTATACATTAACATTGAATTGAATGAGCAGTCAGTAGAAAATTCCTTGCATTGGGCTACCATTTAAAAAGGACAATGATGCTCTATCTGTAAACAGTCAGTGACAAAAATGTTGCTCTGCCTGCATAAGGGTTACTATAAAACTACTATAGTGTCCATAAAAAAACATAGAATTATTTAAATATGGATTGGGATGATAAAATGAATGTTTGTTCTGCCTTAGAATAAAGTATCAGTCCCCAGCACTTCTGCCAAGAATCAGTCAAGTATCTGTTCATGTAGAAATCCAGCAATTATTTTAAAAACTATAAGATTCTAGAAGACATGATGTACATATTGAATTCTCATAACAGCAGTCCATGATGATATTGATACTTCTAATTAGGAAAGCATGAAGAATTCTCATGAGCATTTTATTGTTACATTTGGATAATTCCCAAAAATTTACTTCAAATGCAGAACCTCTATAAAATTATCAATTACAAAGTGGACTGGCAATTGCTTTATTTTCAAAATTAGAGCATTTTAAATGGATTGTTGTAATTAAAGTCAGGGTATGATGTTATTTTTACTGGGTTATGGTTACATCCATAAAAAATGAAAATTTTGGTAATATATTGATTAAATATAAAGATGAAAATTGAACTTGGGTTGCTGATTCCATTTTTTTTTTTTAGGGCTGATAACTGTTATCTTAAGAGTATGTACTTTGATACTTTCTCAAAAATAAATGCAAAATAAGAAAACATGTTCAAACTTAGTTTTTATTTTTGTTGTTGTAATGATTAGATTTTTATAGACACAGGTACAACACTCTAATTCTATGTAAAAATTATTGATGGAAAAGCAAAGAAACATTGAAGAAATGTCATACTGTTTATTGTTCTGTATAGTATGTAGCTTAATTTATTGACTATTTATATTTTGTGTTTTAAGTTTTTCCTATGAGATAATGAATCTAGTAGTAAATTTTGTCTGTTCGTTTCTGTGTTTTTTCTATTCTTTTTCGTCATTTTCTGCTCAATTTAACTAGGAGATGCTTGGAAGAAAAAAGAGTTCACTATTTTTGAGATTTCATATTGGTCTTTTATTTTCTCTTAGTCATTTGGAACTTGGGTATTTTTTCTTTGTTAGAAATTTTAGTAAAAAAACATATTCCAACTTAAGATTCTTATATACCATCAATGTCAGTGTGTGATGACATAAAGGCAAAATGTCTTTTAAGATTTTGAAGGACAAAATAATTTCTTTTGAGATATTGTGTCAGCCTGTTTGAAGTGGTTAATTAGAAATTTAAAGTGTTAAATTTTTGATTTTTCAACTATTGTAAATAACATTGTGTCAGAAAATGATTACCAATGAGAAATGATTGTGCACCATTATTACAAGTATCTAAAACTTATGAAAGTAAATCAAAATGGGACTTATAAAAATACACACTAGTTCAATTTGAAGAATTTTTAGCGAGCCAAACAAAAATACGAAATTCTTTCTGCTACAAATTCTTATAGATTTTCCTGGAAAGATTTTTGTTCTGCATTTTTAAAGCCTAGAGAATGTTTGTAGTGCTTGTTATTTTCTCCAAAATATTTGAATTGGCTAATCATGATATTCATAAATCTTAATAAATTTGAACAATAGTCTAAGTCCAATAGCATTTTCTTGAGTTCAGTGTTTCTTTACTTTTTACAATAGATTTTGCTAAAACAATTATACCTAATCAGATTTGATAAAGATGACAAGGTTTATAAAATATCCATGTATGAAAATTTTGTGAGAAATGAGCCTTGTTTATGGTAGAGTAAATGTACTATATCTGATAGTATATAATTACAGTATTATTGTTAAGTTAGGTATAAAAATTGCTAGTTTATGGCATCTAACCAAATGTTAGTTTACCAGATAACCAAAGTTTGTATATAAGACTCAGGAGATATTTTTTGAGACATTTTTTTGGAAGATGGGAGAAAAGCAAGTCTTATCTGTAATATATTGCAATGAGATATGCATTAAGGACAAGAGTGATATTCTGTGTACATTCACATTTATTTACAGAGCTGTGCTAAAGGTGTGTTCACTTACTAATGTCCTGAGAAGAAGGAGAGTGAACCTTAGTTTCTATCACTGGAGTGACATCATTGTAGAGTTCCACTCAAGGGGAATAATTTATGATCATATTTATCTCCACAAGTCTCTTAACAAAATAACAAAGTTTAATTTTCTGTTTATAGGTTCATTTTTTGTGGTGGTTTCACTGTCTGAGCAGATCGTTGCAGTTGTCCTGCATTGTCTTGCTCTGTTTAACCTAGTTGCATTTCTTGATTCCTCTGGTTCTTCATGGGAAGAATTGGTCCTTGTTCGGGTTCACTATCTGATAGTGGGCTCTGCTCTTCCTCAGTATTTTATGGTGGAGGGGTCCATGAACTTTCTTCTGCCACATCCATTTTCCATATTTTCAGCAGATTACTACGATGTTGTTGAAGTTGTATGCTAGAGTTTGTCAACACCATCAATCGGCTATTTCAGTTTTTATGATGCCAGTCTCACTCCGTCTTTTCTTTATAGGGTCTCTTGGTTGTTATAATTCTAGTTCCCTTGTGCCTTGTCTATTGTAATAGAAATTTTGTGTTGCCATCTGTCTGTCCCTTTCTTTGAGGCTTACACTTATGTTGCTATTTTTTAATTAGCTTTGGGAGGTTATTTCTTAATTTTCTCCCCATCATCATTTCTGCAGATAATCCATGTTCATATGGGGTAGTTCGATGGATCAGTAATCTGAACGATGGGTCTTTGCATATCTTTAGTATAGTTTTTATAGTTTTTTCTACCAGTGTGGGTATAGCAGTGATGAGGTTGTTCTTTTGAAGTCCCACACTGCTGTGAACTGTATAAATTCTGCTGATGCTAAACACGGTCCATTTTCTGAGAATACTTCTTCAGCTACACCAAATCAGCTGAAGCTATGTTGCATCGCTGTAATTTCTGATTCACTTGTTTGATTTGATATCTGGTATAAATCTGGGGAGTTTGAGTGGCTATCTACTATTATTACATAATCTCTGTTACTGTGTCTACACAGATCTACAAATACTTTTTGCCATGGTCACATTGGTATTTGGTGGCTAATAAGAGGTTGTTTCAGTTGTACATCTCTGTAGGTCATGCACAAGTTACACTCTTGTACTATTTGTTTAATGTCTTTGTTTATACTGGGTTGAAAAATTTGATACTCTAGTTCGGTGTTTGCATTTCTCTTGATCTTAATAGCCTGCATGTATCTTTTCCAGGATATTTGTTCTTAATTGTGCTGGGATTATGACGTTCTCCTTTCAGTATGATGTCATGGAACAGCACAAACTCTGTTCTTTGGTTGAAGTAAAGTTTTACTTCCTTTTTGCCACTTTTAATTGATTCTGGCCAGCCATGATTGATGTGATTTTTTAGTAATTGCATTATCAGGTCAGATATTGTAATTTATTTTATTTTGTTCATTTTTTGTCTGTAATTGGCACATAGTTGATCACTGCTGCTACCTGAGCTTCAGTGTCGAGCTCAGTTTGTTCCGTGTTCCTTATATCATATGCCATTGCTACACATGATAATGCATCGGCTGCCTGCATCGACTCTCCTGGAATGTAGCAGATGTGCAGATTGTATTTTGCACTTGAATCCTTGATAGCTGTCCTGAGCAATCATTCAGTGCTTTTTTGAAATATAGCTACTCGTGTTTTGATGTCTGTTTCCAGTTGCACTGGTCTTCCATATATGTACTGATGGAAACGGTCACAAGCAAACTGTATTGTCAAAGCTTGTCTTTCTATTGGGGCATACCTGCTTTGTGTCTCTCTTATCACTCTGGATGCATATATGACAAGTAGCCATTGGTCTTCATATTGCTGCTCAAGTATAGCACCTGATCCTTTTTTGATTGTATCACATGAAATTTTTATCAGTAGTTGCAGATTGTAGAACTGTATCAGAGGTTGTGATTATAACAGCTTTTTCAGTTTGTTGAATTCTTTCTTGTGTTCTGGTTGTGATGTGAAGATTATGTTAGCTTTTAGTAGACCCCCCCCCATATGAAATGTTCATTGAGAAAGATTCTCTGTATATCTGGCTGGTATTTGACTATGCCTAAAAATATTGCAAAGTCTACTTGTTCCTTTGGTATTCTATAATGGGCTTCAATTTGGCTGGGTCTGGTTTCAAGTCATTGGCTGTGAGTTGATTGCCCTGGAATGTTCATTCCATTATGACGGTTTGACATTTTTTTCTGTTGAGAGTTATATTGAGAGTTTACAAATATTGAGCACTTTCTTCACCATTTGTAAATGTGGTTTTGTGTCAGTTCCCCAAATCACTATGTCGTCCATGGAGGTTTCCATGTTTTTCATACCTTTGAACATATTACATATTGTTCTATGGTATATTTCAGGTGCTGATGATATACCAAATGGCAATCTCTGGTATCTATATCTTCCTTCTAGTGTTATAAAGGTGAATAACCTGGAACTTTCTTCATCCAATTGTAGTTCCCAGAATCCTTTTGAGCAGTTCAACTTGGAGAATATTTTTGCTCCAGTCATTCTCACCATTACTCCCTCATGTGTGGACAATTTAAAATGCTCATGGAGGATTGGTTTATTGAGGTCCAGTGAAATTCTTAATTTTTCTGTCTGGTTTATGCACAATATGCATCATGATCATCTATCTAATGGACTGAGTTATCTTTTTTTATCACTCCTGTCTCTTCCATTCTGTCAAGTTCTGCTTTCACTTTATTAAGCATGGCAAATGGGATTTTTCTACATGCCTCAATAACAGGTACTGCTTCATATTGCAGTTTTATGCTCACACACCCTAGTAAACAACCTATCCCTGTAAATAACACTTTATAGACGGATAGTACTTTGTTTTTGTCTGGATTTTGGATAAGGTTACACAATTATGTTTAACTTTTCACAAGCGTCTTTCCCTAGTATGGGCTGAATTTTTCTTGGAGTAATAATAAAACACAGTTCGTGTAACACACTTGCTTCACTGTGTTGACAAAAAATGGATTGTAGTTGTTGTTTCATTCTTTTTTTTGCGTAGCTTGTGACTTATTTATATATTGGACTTTTTTTCTCTGCACATTTTTTAAAAAATGTCCTACTTTCCAGCAATTTCTATCTGTCTGTCTCTTTGCTGGGCATGTTCTGTCTGTGTGGTTATAGCCATATCTTCTGCATTCATTTTTATCTTATCACACATGCTCATTCTTCTCTTGGTGGTACACATTCTTTTGGTGTGGGTTAACTTGTCTATGCCTTACTTGGTGTTCGGCTAGGTTTTCTCTGTCTTGTGTGTATGTTTTAATAATTTTGTCATTTTTACAAATTCTTATAACTGTGTTCAGGTCCGGGTCTGCTAGGTCTCTTTACTTTGCCTTCATACGTCCACTCCATATGCCAGATATCATACTATCCTTTAGGTGGTCAAAGCCACATTTTTCAACCTGTGAGGTGATGTTTGTTTAGAAAAAAAGTATGTTTCTCCTTCTTTCTGGTCTCTATTGTTGAAGATGTAACGTTCATGGGCTAAGTCTTTTTTGCCCTCAAAAAATTCTTTGCCAGAGTTAGCTGAGGCTGTTGAATACACCAACTGCATCTCTGCTAAGGGTTAAGATCCCCCCCCACGAGTGTCCTGAATATGACACTAAACAATCTGATGGTGAGGTTCCAGTAATGCTGGAGCTTTGGGGAATGCGGAGTATCCCTTCATTGCCATTGCTTCCAGATCCACTCTGGCTAGGAGTGGTAGCACCGGATAGGGTCCTATCTATGGGTCACATTGAATTAAACTGTGCACTTATGCTAAACTGAATTTTTTGAAATGGAATTGTTTTTGTATGCTAAACTGAATTTTGTGTGCTAAACTGAATTATTTGAAATAGAACTCTTTTGACATTTAACTGTGTGTAAAAAGAAACTATACTTATACTAAACTGAATTGTTTGAATTTGAACTGTTTGACTAAACTGAATAGCTTGAGATAGAAATGTTTTTGACAAACTGTGTACTTATGCTAAACTGAATTGTTTGAAATAGAACTGTTTATTTGTATAAAAATGAATTTGGCATTAAACAACCTACAAAGGTTGATATGCCAAAAGCCAAAACAAGCAAACAAACAAATTCTTTAAATCTGTGAACCAAAGCATTATATTTACCTTCTTACACTTCTGTGAATGTTAGTTCATTGTACTATTGCTTTTTCTCCAGCTATGTGCAGAATAGAATACATTTTACATTGTCTGGCTTTAGCATTTTTTTCTGACGCCATGAGGTACTATTCAAATTTCTAGAACCATGTCCCAAAGTTTTCTCCAATATTGCTGGTCCAGGTCATTTGCGTTGGCAGTTGTAATATGTCTATGCTTGTTCTTCATTTCTGACACTATGTAATATATTGCGATGAGGCTTGCATTAAGAACAAGAGTGATATTCTGGGCACATTCATGTTTATTTACAGAGCTGTACAAAAGGTGTGTTTATTTACTGAAGTCCTGAGAAGAAAGAGAGTGAACCTTAGTTTCTATCTCTGGAGTGATGTCATTGAAAAGTTCCACTCAAGGAGAATAACTTGTTACTATATTACATTATCAAATATGGTAACTGAGATTTTATCATGTGATACTAATATGATGTTACTACTTGTATATATGATTAGTAGTGATAAGAAATTGGAATTTTCTTTTAGTTTTAGGTCCTTAATATCAAGAAGTATTCAAAGAAGCCTTGTCAAATAATTTTTTTGACAGATTGAAAATTAAAATAGTATGTAAAATAGTATATGAGAATAAATTTTGCTATCTCTTTTATACTTGAGTAATAAAGATGAATAAATGATAGCTACCATTTTAAAAATATTCTTTGTATAACATAGAAAAAAGAATGAAGACCTCCCAAATTAATTACTATTTGACTGCTTTGAAAACACCTGAAAATTAAAATAAATAAATACAAGACAGTGCTGTTAAAATAAATTTGATGAGAAATAGTAACTTTTTTCTAATGAAAACAATCCAAGCAATGTGTTGTATATGTGTAACTTGACAGCTATCCAATTTTTAGATATTTGTGATATCATGGTTAAGATTTATTAAAAATTATATCAGAATTTTTATTTACTCTTGTGTTTACAAAGTGACAGCAAATATTAAAAGCATATGTAAGACATAAGATGTTATGATTTTCATAATATTTAATGAGTGAACTGTTATAGTATATAAATGTTTATTTATACTTATCTATATTCAGAAAACTTATGTAAAATATTCAGAGGGATATCTATGTGCACTAAGTATACACCTAGGCCTTTCTCATGGAAGAATTTTATATTAGCTTACTTCAGATAGTTGGAAAAAATGGTATGATTATGTAGTTATCCAGTCAACGCTATTTGTGACTATGAATGAATAGAAATCATAATATTAGTGCTTAAAAATTTGGAATTTAATGATTTAATAAGTTTAGAACTAACCACTTTTTTCTTTGTTTTTTATTTTAATTATTTACTTACATGTGTAAGTCAAGTAAAGAAACTGGTTAAATAGCCTTTCTGGAAAGCAGTTATTTGTCACAGTAGTTGCAGAGGACTAAATAAAAAGAAGGTATACATTTCAAAAAGACTTTAATATCCTTTGCTATTGAATATGTTATGTAGTAAACTTTGCAATATTTGATCTAATATTTATTTGAGCAAAGTTAGGTTTGGTTTCTTTGTTTAATGGCATATCAATCTTCATGGGTTATTTAATGCCAAAGCCAGCCTTCTAGAAGAACAGCAGTGATGCTATTTAACCCATAGCTGCGAGGATAAGGGGTTCATACCTTTCTCTTGGGTATTTGTCCAAAAGTGAATATAATAGCACAATTAGAACTCGCTTACTATGATTCGGCAGTCTATCGCTTTAACCATTACACCACAAGAACACCCCAGCAAAGTTAGGCACTAAACATGTATGTTATATGCTCAAAAGGAAAATGATTGTCAATGATTAGGATTTAATGCAAATGTTACTGACAGACAAAATAAGGATATTATATACAGTTATCAATGATGGCTGAACATTTTTTCAGAGGTTATGTGCTGCTATTCAAGTTGGTTTATTTTGGTGTTTCAAAAAATATGAAGATTTCTTTAAATCAATGTACATTAATGGTCATTATTTCAGTTGGTAATATAAAAAATCTATTTAAATTTTTTCTTTATTTGTGTAATTATTTTTCTACACTCTATCAACTTTCCAGAAATCATTTGTTATAGGGAGGTGATGTCCATTTTTTCTTGTTTTTAACGTTTAGAGCTTAACAGCTGGGATTTATTGATTTTTCAATAGGATGTGTTGCTTCATTTTGTATTGTTACTTTTAATTTCAGTTCTTTCATAATAAATTAACTATTTAACTTTTAGAATTTAAAAAAGTACTTAGTTTCTAATTAATAAAAAATTTTAAATTATGTAAAATAAAATTTTTCAAGAAAATTTTGAGATGAAAATTGTGGACAAACTTGAGACATAAAACTAATTTGTAACAATCTTTGAAATTGTCATAACTAGTTAACTTGTGCAAAAGTAAAGAAAAGGTTGGTGTGGTATTTTAAAAGTTCTAAGTAGATACTTTGATGTAATTTCTAAAATTTTTCTCATAAAATTGAATATATTTATTTGGAGAAATAGATAACATGAATTTCTATATTGTCTTGGAATTCTAATATTAAATATATTTTTTTAAACATTTACAATACTAAATATTTTACAATATTTTCAATATAACTCCTTTTTTTATTGGTGCAGTTTAAAATATACTGACTGAATTCCCTGCAGAATGATAAAACCAACTCCCCCAAAAGGGATGTCCTGCGTATGTCACTAAATTGCATCTGATTGTCAGGCTCCAGTCCTGGGGGAGTGTGAAGTACCCTTTCATTGTCATTGCTCTCAGGTTCACTTTGACAGTTGTAGTACCTATGAGGGTCTCATATATTGGACAAGTAAGCCTGATAAGTAGGAATACTTGATATCACATAACTATATGCAAAAATAAAAAAAAACTCTTCTGAAACAACTACATAAAAAATGTAAATATGAATGTACATTGACTACAATTCTCAAACCTCTCGGCAAAAATGAACCCACTGAGGTTGATATACCATTAAAATCAATGGATCTAACTTATTGCTTGTAGAAGATATGTTTTTGCTTAGAAAAGAAAAGTGGTTTCTGTATTTCTATTATAGGTTTCCAGTTAGGAGTAAAGTGTTAGGAAATGATTTCCATCAGAAAAAAGGGTATTGTTGCAGCTATTGGTGTGGTTTTTGATGGGGAAGATAGCTAGTTAAGGTGCAATATTAGCATTGATATATTTGTGATATACTAACATTGAACACAATCAAAGGAGACAAGATACTCATTTACACTTACAAAAACATCTAAAGTTTGACATATACTCTATACATACCAGTAGTATTAAAAGAAAGAATATGCAAATGTCTCCCAAAAGATGAAAATATACGTATGTTGTTCCATGAACAAGTAGTATGGGGAAGAGGTGTGGAAATGGAAAAAGGCTTACTTGGTAAGTGTAGATGATATTGCCATGTGGCTTTACCATTCCCTGGAAGAGTCAGAGACAACATCTGTACTGTTTAAAGAATGGAGGTGTTATATAGCAGGATTCAGATCTCTCCCAATTTACAATTTCATTCAAAAAACATACGCGTGGCTGGAGAAGGGTAGCATTTGACCAGATGTTAGCCTGATGCCTGCTGCCGAGACAATGAATAAAATGTGTCTTTGCACAAGAGGTTCCAAGCAGAGCTTCCGGGCAAGAATGCAAGAAATTAATTCACATTAACAAAATACCCTTTTTCAGCCAATCATAAATCTTCCCCCTACAAAATTCCCAGAACTGACTTGATCCAAAGGGTAGCTATTTAAGGAGTGAAAATCTTCAAAGGTGTCTGACTGGCCTACTGAGGGTTGACGGGAAGAATACACTACGGCCATAAGAACCCATCTGAACTCGGACAGATTTTTTGATACAGCACCTGCTGTGAACAACTGCTGACTTAGCTACAACGCGCCCCGTCCATGACTACTACTACCACCGAGATCATCTGATACCCTTACCACCCTTATACCACCATACCCACCAAGTGAGTTTCTTAACTTATAACATGCATGACCATCAATGAACTCACACACACCACGTTCACTCTTTCACTTGATATTGTACGCTACAAAGTTGTACAGTTGATTCTTTGCTTTATCGCTTTGTTTTTCCTTTTTGTTAATATAATTGTTTAAAAACTTTCAACCTGTGTTCGTCTTTTCCTTGCTACCATACGCTAAATATAATAGAGGCAAAAAGAGATTGTGAAGGGTTTTCTGGGGCTATCATGGGACAAGCCTCTAATGAACATGTAAACTAAGAGAGATAATTACTTCTTGTATCCCAACACACCTTTAACGTGTATGAAAAAAAGTATTGTTAATTTAGAAAACTCTTTATAATTATTTAGATTAAGTAAAAATCATAACTTTGCATTTATCTTTTATTTTATTTAAGTTTTTTTTAGGATACTCAGGAATTCCAGATACTAAACAGTATGTATGAAAAAGCTCAGTAGTTATTGTTTGATTATATAAACTGGATGTTATGATTATTTATAAGATATCAATTATAATGATATGGATGTATTTGCTCATAAAGTTAACATATATATATGAGTGAAAAAAAGCATTTATTGTGAATCTTATTAGATAAAGCATTGTCAATTATTCATTTTTTAAATTATTTCTTTCATCTTATTTTCAGTTGGTTTAGCCAGTTGCTTTTGTGGCCTAATTGGTAAGGCTTTGGTTATGCTAAGATAAGTTTCCTGAGTAAAAAAAAAGATTCATATTTGAGATCTAATCTTTTTTTATCTGCTCTGTTTGCTAATGTGTTTGTAGAATGAGAAGTTTCAATCAAAGTCAACTGAAATTAAGATGAAAGATGTCTAGTCAAAAGATCAATAAGAAAGTATTTCGCATGAAATGCTGTATGATATTTTTTTGCTTTAATGATTCTCTAATGTTCCATGAAAATTGTTTAAATCTGCTAAATTTGTATTTGAATGGCCTAGAATATTCAACCTAGCTTTCCTTTATTTAAAAAAATATGTGAATTTTTATTGGCTCTTAAATAAACAAGAAGAATAAAAAGGCATAATAGTATCAAAAGACGTATCTTTCCTTTTTTTCTTTGTTTTGATACCCTCAAACTCTTTAATGTTTTTGTCTTTCTCTTTTTGAGTCTTTGAGGCTTCAGATATATAAGCAAAAATATCATACCATCATATTAATCAATATTCTGAGATTTCACCTATTCCCTTTATTTTGTTTACTGTTATAAAGTTGTATTAGGATTATCTTATACATCTTTCATTGTTCATATTTTTTCTGAAAAATGTTTCGTGAAAAATTGTTTGAAGAGCTATAGCTATGACCAATTAAAATGATATAAAGTGATGACAGTAGCTATATCTTTCAAATTTTTAAAATAATATTTGAAAAATGGAAAGATATTTCCAGCTCAGGTGGCTGGGGTTGTAGAATACACCAACTGCATCTCTGAAGAGAGGTAAGATCAACCCCTACTCAATGAGCATTCTGAATGTGACACTAAACTATCTGATGGTGAGGCTCTGATATTCCCGGAGCTTTGGGGAATGTAGAGTACTCCTTCTTTGCCATTACTATCAGGTATACTCTGACCTACAGTGGTAGTACTTGATAGGGTCCAATCTATTGGTCAAATAGGACTGTTTGATCACTTAACATTGTCTAAACAAATGACTGATGTTAGATTGAATTGTTAGTATTACATAGCAATACTTGAAACCATTTAACTGTGAGCAAAAATTGAATTATTGGTGTTATACAGCAAAACTTGGAACCATTTCACTGTGCAAATGAATGAATAGTGTTGAATAGAATTAGTTTAATGCTTGAAACCATTTAACTGTGTGCAAACAATACCAATACTTAATTGTATGCAAAGAAATTACCTCTAACTTTTTAAAAAATGGAATTATTTACAAACTATTCACTTACAAATCATATGTACAACCATTTAACTGTATACAAACAAAGGACTGATGTTGAATTAAATTCTCACATTACATGGCAATACTTGAAACCATTTAACTGTGTGCAAACAAATGACAGATATTAAACAGAAGTATTTGTGTTAGATAGGAATACTTGAAACCATTTGTGTCCTGGATATAACACTAAACTATCTGATGGTGAGGCTTCAGTTATGAAGTTTTGGGGAATGTGGAATGCCCCTTCATTGCCATTACTCGCAGGCCCACCCTGACCTGTTGTGGTAGTACCTGTTAGGGTCCCATCTCTGTGTCAAATAGAATTGCTTAGCCATTTATCTGTGTGCAAACAAATACCTGTTATTGATTTGTTAGTGATAAATAGCAATACTTAGAACAATTTAACTGTGTGCCAAAATAGAATTATTGGTATTACATAGCAATACTTGAAACCATTTAACTGTGTGCAAACAATGGCAATGCTTAATTATGTGGAAACAATTTGGCTCTTTTTTGAAAAATAAAATTACCTATAAACTATTCACTAACAGATCATGACAAGTAAACTGTGTGAAAAAAAAATGACATGTTAAATTGTTAGTGTTACATAGCAATTCGTGAAACCATTTAATTGTGCACAAACGAATAATTAATATTAAATTGAATTATTCATATATAAAGAAATACTTGAAATCATTAACTGCAGGCAAACAAATGAGCTCTGGCTCATTGAAAAAATATTATCTACAAAATATACATTTACAAATCTTATATATTTAATATATATGTATAATCAAGATTTGGGATTAAATAACCTAAAAGGGTTTATATGCCATAAAACCCAACCAACTGGATGATGAAAATTAAATGGAATTATTAGTGTTTAATAGGAATATTTGAAACTGTTTAAATGTGTACAAACAATGGCAATACTTCATTGTGTGCAAACAAATTTCTAACAAACTACTGACTTACAAATCATATATATATATATATATATATATATTTCTATTTAACTGTTTGCAAACGAATGACTGATTTTAAATTGAATTGTTAATATTAAATAGCAATACCTTAAACCATTTAACTGTGTGCAAACAAATGATCTCTGGCTTGTTTGAAGATGTTACCAACAAACTGCTTACAAATCATATATCTTATATATGTATAAACAGGATTTGGCATTTAATAATGTACAAGTTTTGATATGCCATAAAACCTAACCAACATAAACTAACCCAAAAAACATTTCATAGAGGGTTTCATAAAATGTAATGATCAATGTTCAGAATCAAACCTGTTCCTACACCAGCATTCTCTCTTAGATGCAAAACTTTAAAAAGTAGTAGTTCATATTGTGACTATAACAAATTTGGTGGCTGTTTATCAAGCTTTATTCAACTTAATAGTATAGTTACAGTTCATTCAACTGAAAACGGGGACCCCCTCAGTACATTTGGTTATACATTCCACATGATGTAGACTTAAACTGATTTTTCCATACAATACACAATTTAGATAGTTTGAAAGTGAAGTTACTTGTGAAATATAATGGTAGTAATCAGAACAATCAGTCATTGGCTATGAATTCACTATTCCTTGGGACTTGAACATTGAACAGGTCATTCATTATTTAGACTGATTTTTCTATACTATATATAATGTAAATAGTAGTCAGTTAAACAAGGATTGTCTTGTATATTTTTTATTGTTTATAAGTTGTCTTTAGGAGGTGTGCTTAGTGTAACGGTTAACACCGTAAGAAATGGACATGTTGCCCAGAGTTCAAATCCTGTATGAAGTTGTTTGTGCTTTACATCATACTAATGTATTTGCAAAAGGCATGAATCCATCTCTTCTCCTTTCAGCTATGGGTAAATAGTAATGGAGACTTTTTTTAGCATTTTGAATTCAAACCAGTTGTATTTTGTTTAAAATTGACCTTGTATCACATTGTACTCATGGTGGAAGAGTTTGGTTGATACACACTTGTATATATTAATAATAATATTACAGGTTAGAAATAGGATCATTTTGATTTTATTTAACAGATGCCTGAAAATGGGAATCTGATCTGTTAATAAGTTCATAAGAAAACTAAAATGGCTTTTCACTTTCAAAAACATTTGTATTTTTTCTGAATGAATATAGGTTAAAATATTCAAAGTATTTTCTGAATAGCTTAAATGTTCGACTCCCTTTTTTTTTGTCTTAACTAGGCATAGAAAATGTAGTTTTTGAAGAAAAACTTAAATTTACTACTTTGTTTTTATTGAACTTCATGCAACTGATTCTGCCCTATGAAAAGGCTTTTTTCCTTTCCCACAGTTTGATATTTTCTTGATATTTAGTGAAGATTTATCTTAGATATTTTTGTACTACTTTTAATTCAGCATTATTCTTACTATTGCATAATCTTTTTGTAATAATTTTCAAATTGTGATTTTCTTAATGATAGAATGATGGTCATGATGAAACCCTCTTGTTAGAGACTTGAAATGGGAAAATTGACTTGATGGTCTTACTATAATATTTCACCTCTAGATTTAATCTTAAAAAATCTTATTTCTAAAATATTTCAAGAGAAGGAAATGTTTTATACCATTTCTTGCTTCTTAGTATAATTTGGACAATATATTTAAATTATTTTAACTTTGTTACCTGTTTTTGGAAATATTTTTTAACAGTTTGCTGTTTTGTATGTTGAATAGTTGCTTCTCAAAATCTACTATGCTTTCTTAAAAGCAAATGGCTAAAAAGAATGGGGTGATGAGAGTATTGATAGATTTTAATTTGATTTTGCTTGAAGAATTCTTGATAAGAAAGATGTAGAAATTCTTGAGAAATTTTTATCTCAGAACTGTATTATAAACATAGCTTTTTAAAAAAAATATATATATATCTTTAAGTTTTGGACATATTTTATTTAAGTGATTTAACAGAACTCAAATGCCATTGGTCAGTAGTGTTGTAATCAGAATATATAAAATCCTGGTTTCACCAAGTAGCCTTACTGAGTTGCAAATGGAAAAATGATGGCTAATATTCCAAATATTAGCTACTAGAGGGAGAATTGGGGTCAGATTGACTCTGATTGGGTCACCTAGGGAAGGGAATATGTTGAAAGATCCAAAATTCCCAAGGATTCCAGGAACATTGTCAGTGATGACTCTCTTGTTTATCAAAATGATGTATGCAGTAAATCTTTTTATAATCTAATCAATATTTAAAAAAAAATTTTTGTTAAAAACTAAAATTTTATAAACAACTAGTCCAGCCAATTTGTCTTGCTATTCGTAGAATATAAACTTATCTTTTTTATTACAGAAGTTTATTTTGTTTGTAATTTGTTTGCATTTTAATATACAAGATGTTGTTAAAACATTATCAGATTGATTTGCTGTTGCAAAAAAAATTTCATTGCTTAATATGAAATCAGTTGTTTATCAAAGAATGACATAAACAGTTGGAGAAAAAATGAAGACAGAAATTAAGCTAATATTTTCTCTTAATTTAAGAATAGTCTATATTCATATATTATATAAAGTGTTTTAAAAACTAATCACACAAATCAAAGCAAAAGAATATAGTATGTTTCTTAAATGGAAGTTAATAGAAACTGGCCATACCTTGTAGATTTGACCTTTTATTCATCAGTTTGAGAAGAGTGAAAAAAGAATATTTTTTAATTGTTCATTGTACAAAATTTTATTCATTTATGTTGTGTAGGATGAATATAAAGTCCATAGTTGTTCCCAATTATGTACAATTATATTTAAAAAAAAAAAAACTTTAGCAAGAAGATGAATATTGTAGCATTATGTTGATCAGTGAATAGATTTTTATGTACAGATGATACTGTAATCACTAGAACAAAAATTTTTCTATGTTTGAAATCTGAGCAAGACTTAATGCTTACTCTGTACTTATCTTTCTGTTAAAAATGTTATATTTTTAATGATGGTTCTGTTTACCTCAGTTCTAGTGAGACAAGCAAAAATTATTTTATTTTAATTTGTAAATGACAACAGAAAGCTAGTCTAGTTCATTGAATATTTGTCAGTGGAAAAGGTGTTTCATGGCACTTTATGCCACATAAAATTTGATGGGCCAAAAGTTTGCATTAATATTAATCTTGGGTCTGACTATTAAGTTAGTGAAAACCTGATGTTGATGCTCAAAGCTATTTATGATTTAAATGTTTATTTTCACACGTTTTTGGTTGATATTTTTCATGCCCTTTTTATAAACTGTTTCTCTACTTTACAATTTTTAGTTTGAGGAACAATCTATTGAATAGAAGATTAGAATAATAAATATTATTTTCATTGCTATCCTGAGGTAATAAAAGCATGGCTGACAGCAACACAATTGGCAGTATAGCGAAAGAAACAGGAAAATGCTATTGAGGAAAATGCTACGTATTTGCTGTTTGTTTCTAAATTTTTAACTTGGAAATTTTGGAATGACTAAAAAAAATAACCAAAAAAAGAATAAAACAGAAATGAGGGAAACATTTTATATTTTGCTTGAGGTAAATTAATTTTAATGAGTTTGTGTCAGATAATCAGTATTGGATAAGAGAGAGAAAGGGCTTTGTAGTAAAGTATTGAACTCTGAACCAATAAGTGTATTGTTGTATTTCTCATTCATAAGATTTTGGAAATTGGGCAAGAAAATAAAAATCCATAAAATACATCCAGGATTTATTTTTATGATGTTTAGATTGATAACAACTGCCATGATGTTAAAATTGTAGACTTACTGTATTTATTTGTGGAATATATGAGAAATGTATCAGAATAAAAAGCCCAAATAAGCAGAGTTCACATTTTGCACTGGTAATATTTTGCCCTGTTGGTGGGGCTTAGAATATGCTGACTGTATTCCTCTGCAGAGTGGGTAAGACGCCCCCTCCCAAAAAAGTAGTGTCTTGGGGGTATAAAGCTAAACTGCATCTAGTGATGAGGCTCCAGTTTTGGAAAGCTTGGGGGTGTACAGTACTCCTTCATTGGTTGCCCAATTCCACTTTGACTTGGAGTAGTACTACCTGTAAGGTTTCCATGTATGAGTCAAACAAATTTATTTATAAATTAGCATTTGCTGGGAGTGTGTGTAAAAAAAAAAACACCTAAGAAACAACTACATAAAACAATGTAAATATGAATGTACAAGGAATGCAATTCTCTAACCTCTTGGCATAAAATAACTTGAGATGGGTTGACATGCTGTTGAAATCAGTCAGCCATAAGCAATATCATCAACTTGGTTTGTTTGTATCAATAAAGTGCTGTGTACATTGATCCTACTTTAAAACAGATTCTCTCCTAGTCAACCTACATGTATGACTGATTTTGTTTGGTAAGAAATGTCATGCAATGTTAAATCAGTTATTGTGAATGACCCTTCTGTATATACAACCAGGGGATACTTTTTCATGAGAAACTATTTCTGACCATAATTTCAGCAGACAAAGAAATATATTAAAGTTTAGGCTTAACTGTGGCTTCTAAAATCATTTCTGCCATAAAACTGATTGGTACATGTACATATATGAAAGTAAAATCTTTTAATGCTTTTCATACCATGTAAAAGTTGAGTTTTCATTGTGCGCAAATACAGTAACAAAATAAGGTATAGAATGCTTTAATCATTCCTCATTCAAAAACAGACATGGGTCCCTTGAAAAATAAGTCTCAAAAAGGAGACTTGTTAAATCAGAGAAATTATTCCAAATGACTCTTCATTTCTTCAGTTCGAGTAAGACTTCTCAAACTTCTTACTTGATGTGCCTCTTGTAACCAAATTTAATTTCTGTTCTCCCTCAAATAAATTTATTCAATATCAAATTATAAAGCCAAACTAATTCACTGATGTGAGCACTGAGGAGATCATAAATATTTGGTTGCTGGTTTGTGATTTTGAGTCATAAATCACCACATTCTATGTTCAAAGTGATTCTCTGTTTGCTTAGTAAATAATGCACATAGTTAAACCCAGATTTCACCACATATGAACTTGAAAAAAGCTAGTAAAATGAACTTAACAGTTGCACAAAACTTGGAATATTTTGCTACAATTTTCCATGTCTGACAATTAGTCTATACAAACCTGTGAGTTTGTTCTCCTATGATAAATGCATTTATAAATACGAACTAGTAAATTCATCCTCAGTGGACCCTTATACTTTGATTCACCCCCAAGAGTCTATATGGACCTCTTTTGGAAGACCCAAGTTAGAGTTAGCAATTGAGTGATAAAAGTAACCAATTGCTTGTGAAATATTCAAGAATGTTACCTATTACATTGTATACCACAGATATGGATTATCTATTTCTGTTTGGGTATGTTCTTATGCTTTTTCTTTTACTTTCATAACGTGGATTCATTGGCTTATCCCTTGACCTATTTCAAGTCAATATATTCAGTAAAATCTCTTATAATTTGGTCTGTGAGCCATATCTTTTTGTTATAGTGCTTTTCACTGAGTGCTCTATTCTAATACTAATTGCACACATGTTGACTTGCTGTGGTTCAGGTTTTTCTTGTTTGTATTTAAAAACTTTATCTTGAGACATTTTTCCTTTTTCTTGTGGATAAAATCTGTGATTTTCCTCTGAACAGCAGGATTATTGTAAAGTGAGATTCATTTTTCAATAGAGTATAATTTCCATACTCTGAGTGCTAATAGCATTATTTGACCATACCATATTCAACTCCTTTCTAAGTTTGTCTTCCCATAGAAAAAGTGAAATAGGTGAAACTAGAGGTAAAACAACAAATTGAGATATGTGGATAACCCAAAAGTCTTTGAATATTAGAATTTCATAATCTCTGACAAAAAGACACTGCTTTTGGGTTGGGGTGGGGGGAAAAGTCAATTTGAAATTAATTTAAATTGAATGGTCAACTGTGCTGGAAATTTATTGGTAATGTCCTTGTTATACTCAGTGTGTAAGGTATGCACACAAGACATTCAGGACTTTTGACATTTTGCACTGATGTTCAGGAACACAAGACAACTTTGAAGTCCTCAGTATTTTCTTTTATTGAAAATACTCAACTTTTATTTGTTGAAAAAAATGCCTGTTATTCTTTTAGCTTTTGCATCGCTTATAATTCAACAATAAGCAGTCTTTAAAAACTTCTCTTCTATGAAAGACATTACAATTGTCTAAGAGTGTTAAGTCACTTAACCGATGACTGTATGTGAACATATATGAATGAATGTGTACATATTGTTTATATGTATGAATGTATATGTCTATAACTATACATTGTCATGTGCTTATTTCAAGGAGTTTGACTATGAGTCTGTGTATAATCATATATGTTTATGCATCTAAGGCTCATGCTTCATTGTATTTTAGTCTATGAATATAAAACCTTAAGTTAAAGAGGCTGCCGTGTATGTGAATATGAGCGTATATAATGTCATTAGGTAAGGGTTTATGTTTTTTGTAGTCATTAATAAATTTATTTGAATAGATTATGTGCATTTAGGCATGTATTTTGTGTTCTTCATTTAGTCAATATAAAATCTATATATAAAGATGTGCTCAGAGTTGTTAGTATGAATGTGTTAGTGGACAATTTGGGCATAGATTCAAAGTGCTTACATATGCTTGCATGTATATTTTTTATTTCTGTGTATAAATCTTAGGGATATAAAATTCAAATCATCATTTTGTATGTATATTTTATGTGTCTATATGAAGATGTAATTATAAATTCCACTTAGTTTTGCTTAGACTTGTAAAAGTGTGTCTACTTGTGTAAATATGTGTATGTGTGTGTGTGTGTTATTGGAGTCTTCTATGTTTTTCTTTTATCAAAGATAAAAGCTGTTCTTATACTGTAGATTTAATTTTGTGATAAACCCTAAGAACTTTTGATCCTTTGAAAGAAGCTTCAACAAAATATTTCTAGAGGCTGTTAAAGAAAAACAGCATTTTTTTCTGTTAAAACGTAAAAATTCCCATACCTGCTGTCTTTGAGAATAAATCAGGACAAATTTTTTGAATTGATGAATTTAAGATAAAAATAAGGAATAGACAATCTTCTATTGCAAGGGGGGAAAAAGATTGCCTATCTTTTGCTCATTGGTATAAAAGAGACAGTTTTATTACAGTAAAATACTTTATTACTAGACTAATGCCTGTAGTTCACAAATTATTCAGACTCATTCAAAGAATTGTTAAGACTTTTGATCTCATTTTTTTTAATTATCACAGTGTCTTGTTTGATCCATTCTTTGGTCTCTCTCTGGTGTATAAATATGGGATTGCTTGTGTTACACATGTTGTTGTGTTGTTTGATATAATAGGGTTGGTCCACCCAATATATTTGTCACTACTTTTTCTTTTACAGTTTTAGAGGACATTATTGTAGCTGTTTAAAATTTTTCTTTCTGTTGCAACTCTGACAGTTAAGTAGAATGGTTACACAGATAAAATCTTTGAGATTATTTATTTCCATATCTACACTTAATGATCTGAGAGTTGCAATGAAAAAAGTCATAAATAATTGATAAGACTATTGCATTTAATACTACAAATGGATATTACTAAAGAATGAAAAAGCAACCCCCTACTTCTTTCCATATGGATTGTACACCTAAGCATATAGAACGTCAACTTCATTATTTTTGTACCCATTACTTGTCATATTAGAACAATTCTCTGGTCAAAATTGTATAAATCTGTTACTTCGAGTAATTTGTTTCAATTTGATGAGTTTAGAAAGTTATGAGATGGAAGATTATATTCAAGATTATCAACAACAATAACAAGAACAACTACACACACACACACACACACACACATTAAAAAAGGAGAGAAGCAGATGATATCTCACAGAAACTATAAAACTATGACAGATACAGACTACGCAGATGACCTAGCACTTCTTGCAAGTATACCAGCCCAAGTAGAATCTGTACTGTGTAGACTAGAGCAAGCAGTGGGAGCCATTGGCCTCTGTGAATGCAAATAAAACAAGCCTGTAAAATTAGTCGACCAGTTCACATACTTTGGCAGCAACATCTCATCTATTGAAAGTGATGTCAAGATATGCCTCATGAAGGCATGAAATGCTACTGATAGGTTATTAATCATATGGAAGTCTGTTCTATTAGATAAAATAAAACGGGATTTCCTTCTAAACTGTGTCCATACTGCTATATGAATGCTAACAAAATGCATTGAGAAAAGTTAGATGAGAAAAACAAAAGGATGCTGCATGTTGTCTTGAATAAATCTTTGAAGCAACACCCCACAAAACAGCAGCTGTATGGCCTCTCTCTTCCCATCTCACAAACAATCCAAGTAAGATGATCAAGACTTGTGGGGGTACTTCTGGAGAAGTAAGGATGGACTCATAGGCAATGTTTGCTTATGGATTCCTGCACATCAGGGTGCCCGTGTTGACCAAATAGCAAAAACTTTGGTACATCAGCTCTGGATACAAGATGCAGCCAAGGAAATGTGTCAGGAGCAATGGCTGATAGGGATGGATGGTGAGAGAGAGGGAGAGAGAGTTAGGAAACACCATGCTGTCAGCATTACTCAAGGAGATATATGTACATACACACATGCACCAAAGATGGCCTGAGATTAAATTCTGGCTAATGCTACAATCGGGATGGTTAAGATTTAGATACTAATCTAAGTGATTGTATAATAATTCATTGTGAAGTTTTAGACAACACTCTATTGTGTTGGTTATTGCTAGAGGGGATATTGAGTCATATCCCCACTCACCAAGATCTAGTATTTCCATTAATATATCCATTGATGCACTAAAAATGAATAAATGGAAGGAAAAACAAGGTAGGTTCATTTGCACATAGGAGCATTTTATACATAATATCTGTCCAAGACATAAACATATCCTAACCTAAAATGTGCACATTATGTTCTATGAACAAGCAGTATATGAAAGTTGTACAGAAATGGTAAAATCTTACTTGAGTTGACCTTATAGTCTTTCAATGCTGATTTGTGAGATAGTGTCTGTTGCTAGTTGGTGAGACTAAGTCTCTACTGTTCAACTGACAGAGATAAAAAGGCACATCTTAACTGTTCAAAGAAGAGAGCTACAGAGACCACCTCTTTATTGTTTCAAGAATGGGAACAAAAGAAATTGAGATGGAATATGGGATTCATACAAGACATAAATGGATATGTTCCTTCTACAAGAGAGATAATTATTTGTCTTCCTACAACCTGAAGTCTGTATATTATACATAATAATTGATGGTGAATAATAAAGTCAATGTAGATTGCAGTATGGTTGATGAATATGGCTGAATTATGAATTTTGTCTGATGGCATTTTAAGAACAGATGCTAGTGCATGTAAAATTTGGAAATATGAGAAATGATTATCTAAGTCGCTGGCAGCTATTGGGATTTTGAAGTCCTGCAAGGTCTAGCTAAAATGACACACTTGGTTTGGAGAAGATAAACAATGAAGCCATGTTCAAACACTTTTGCAATGAAAGCTGCCAAAGTTTGATTGTTGTAGTGATGATTCACAAGTCAGAGAACTAAGTTATTTGATATTGCATAGCAAATAAACCAGAATTTTATTCTCTACTTTAGCACCATCTTTTGTCTTATATATGATTAAGTTTCTTACAGGAAATAAAATATGATCAGAAAATAATCTAATAATAATTTGCCAGGAAATTGTAATATTAAAAGAATTTTAAAGAAAGTTGGCAGTGTGTCACCTTTTAATTCTATTATATTCAGGTGTGTCTAGACAATCTTACAGCATCTTATGCTTTTCCTTGTTTTTTATTTCTCAGATATCTTTGTGTATATCATTATTGCACTGTATGATTATTTTCATCATCAACTTTATTTGTGTATATTAAGTCCAAATCATAGAATTCTATCTTCTGTGATTTGAAAACTGGGTGTTTTTTTTATATAGAGAAATAGTGTATTTCAATCATCTTAGATCAAGTACATAGCTTTATGATTTTATAAAATTTTATTTTAACAATATATGTATTTTTGCATACACACACACACACACACACACACACACACACACAAAGAAGGTGAAAAGAGATTAAGTTGGAATAAAATAAATTGAAGTCATTAAGTAATGTAGTCTACCTAGTTATCAACTGTGGGGAAAAATCAGATATATTTGACTTTCTGATTGTTTTTATTTTTTTGAACAGAACCCCCCCAATAACAAATACATTTCTTACTGGTTCAGTAATATCTTGTTATGATAGCAATAAAATTTTTTGTTACTCTGTAGTTAGACCAAGTGAGGGGACCACTCATATAATGTAGTAGAGAAGTGTGTAAATGATGAAATAAAAAACTGATCTACAAATTAATAAATTTTATTTCTTTAAATTGAGTGAAAAGTTTGTGGAAAAACATAAGTTACAAAGTCTTTTTTGAAAGAAAAGGTAATATTAGTCAGAGCATAAATATTTTAAAAGAGAAAGTAAAGCTTATACATGAAATGTAGAAGTTTGTGATTGTCTAACTCTAGTTGACATATTTTGTGTATGTAAAATGTCTTTGTGTAAGTATGTCACTATGTAAGAGAGAAAGTATATTTATACACTAATATGTGTGCTGATGTAGCTAGAATTCTCATCAGTAGAGGAAAGATTGAATAGCAGGTACAAATAAATCTGTGTAAACAATATTTTCATTTAATTAAGAATAATTAAGTGATGTTGAAATTAAATGCAATCCTTGAAGGAACAGAATGTTAGATTTTCACTTAAAAGAAATAGTAAAAAATTTCAGTAGGTTGTAGAATAAAACTATAACCTACTAAAGTAGGTATCTATTTTATTGCTTATTTATAAGATTGAGGTAGGCTTGAAATAAGGTAAAAAAAGTTGATTAATTTATTATTCTAATTGGTTAAAAAATGTATTTTGAACAATCAAGGAGAGAAAAGGATTTTGTAAATTATTTTGGGTTTTGATCTTTCAAATTTTTTGCAGCAAGTCAAATATTGTTTGTGAATCTCAAAGAAATTTTAAAATGAGTGTGTAAGTGCTGATTTGTCAATAAATGCCAAAATACAAATACAAAAATTACAGCTTCTCGAGCTTATTGTTGTACAAAAATTAACACTTTTTTAGTTTGGAAACCTGTTGATTGTGTGTGTGTGTGTGTATATATATATATATATATATATATCCCAGGTTAAGTCATACCAAAGACTCAAAAAATGGTACTTGATGTCTGCTTGCTTAATACTCAGCATAATAAGGTACAGATCAAGAGTAAGTGGAGCAATCCAGGGATAGAAATAGTGCCCTCTCCTACACCTTGGTGTAGTAGCTATTGAAAAGGGAGCCTTCATGTCACCTTTGATAACAACTTATACATATCTATTTGTGATATCCTTTTATGTAAATTTTTTCCTTTGTCTCAAATCATTTATCTTCTACTTTCTAGTACAAGGTGCTTACCAACTAGGGACATTTGTACCGCAATTTTTTTCTGGAAAAAGCTGTCAAATAAGAGTTCCTTTTGAGTGATGTCTAACTGAATTACCAGCATGCAAGTGCGCTATATAAATTATAGTTACAATTATGCTACTAAGTTACAAATGTTAGATATATGTAAAAGTTATGTACAAAGTTAGAATTTAAATAGTTTAATTCTAAATGTGCTAAAAAGTTATTAGAATAAAACAAAATTCAGCTTTATTCATTATGGAACTTGTCGACAGCATTATTCACTTTCTTTATTTTATAGCTTATACTTGATATGTACTTTTGTTTGTTTGCTTTATATCACTGCATTTTAATATTTCACTGTCAGAATTTTATTTGTGAAAACAAATGTTTGCAATTTAATCCACTTGTGAAATTAGTTGGAAGTAGAAAACAGCATAATTTCATTTTTCCTGCAGATAAATGGCAAATCAATCATTTTCAGACTACTTGCTTATTTGTGATCAATTAACTTGGATATTTGATTGCATAAACAATTTTGATTATTTATGTAAAGTCTAAATTTCATTTTCATCCAGTTAATTACATGTAAATTTGTATTCCATTCTCTTTTCAATCAAACCAGGCCACTGTTTACAGATGTAGAAATTATTTTATCCAATAATCATACTTCTAAGTGCTCTGGCCATTCATTCTTAAGATTAACCTAAAGTTTATGTTGTTGAGGTCTGAATTGATTTAATTTGAAAGATGAAAGAAGAATTTCCATAGACTATCCTTTTATGGAACAATCCTGGAAGGCAATACTGTCTGGAACAGTGTTAATCTGTCCATCTAGTTTGTGTGTATGCATGCCCTTCATAAATATTTCTGTCAAGCCTGGAGTCACTTTGCATAGACTAGTTGTCTGCATTATTTCTTGATAAAGAACTTGCTGAAAATTCTCAACTTTTTATTTATTACATTAGTAATTGAAAGACATATTTGATTTAATACTTATATTATCAATATATTTATTGAATATTTTATAATACTTGTCAGCTGCTCTCTTTGTCTCTCCATTGGCTTCAATCTATAAATGACGAAAATATCAAATAAACCTATGAAAATTGTTCTGTGACAACTTGTTTAAAATTTATGTAGATTTATTCTGATATATAAACTGTTTATGTTACTTTCAAAATATATCATATGCCAGAAAAATTGTTTAAGAAGTGATAAATGTATGTGAATTCATCTATTTATAAAGTGACGGTTAGTCTTATGAAGTTGTTTTAGAAAGTAAATTTTTATCATTTTTCAGGTTGGTACCCTGATTGAAAATTAGCTGCTCAATGTAGACCTTGAACTCATGAATTTTCAATTCATGTTGGCCTCTTAAAATTGACGTTCAGTTGAGTAAGCTTGGATTATAATAAGTGTTTGGCTAAGAGTCATGAAAATAGATCATAAGATCAAATTCAGTAAGATGGGTAGAAACATTTAGCAAATTAAAACAGGCTTAAGGAAATAAAGTTCTATTCTAGGCACAAGACATTTCTAGATAGCTCGGAGACTGGAAAATGAAGTCAGCTCTGGTTGATCAGCCCCTTCACAAATTGGAGAAAATGTAACAAAAGTAAAAACTCTCATCAGCTCTGATTTACATTTGATTGTGATTATGATTGGTGATAAATTGATATTGCTCAGCTGATTTTTCAATCAGGGTTGCCCACCTGAGAAGAAAAGTCTCATTACTTTCTAGAATATTTGCTGTGGATGAGTGTTTTTTTTTGTTTTTAAAAAAATTTTTTTTCTATTTTAAGAAAAAAAATGTTCCTGTTGTTATAGTAAGTAAAGTTGGCAACCTTAGTCGAGGGTGACCTGAAGGCTCCCTTTTCAATAGCTACTACACTGAGGTGTAGGGGAGGGCACTACTCCATTCCCTGGATTGCTCCACTTTACCCTTGATCCTTACCTTATAATTGAAAGAAAGGTGACATCAAGTACTATTTTTTGAGTCTTTGGTATGACTCGACCTAGTATTGAACTCCAGTCTTCTGGATCATTGGCGAACACTCTACTCATTAAGCCAATGATCCAGTTCTTCTGATCTGAGTTGTTGAGATTTTTCTCAAAGACTCTACTCAATGGTTACATTTAGGAAGTGTCAACAATGTGCAATAGGTTGTAATGAACCAACTTAAAATAGTTTCAGTTAAAGATGTCCATCATTTTCTGAGTATAAGAAAAATATCTTTTTGTTAGTTTGTAGCTTCCCAAGGAAATAGTTTGTAGCTTCCCAAGGAAACTATTTTAAAAGAGATTAAATTGATTTGTAATTAAATTGGTGATTATTTTTTTTTATACAATCAGTCTCATTATTTAATAGACCAACATTATCTAAAACATTACTTGTAAGTTCAAGCCAATTATGACCTGATTCTTGTTTAAGTTTATTGAATTCATTTGAAATTTTATTACTGATAAGAAATTTATATCATTAAGTAAAATTGGTGTTGGTGTTTTGTGGAGAAATTAAATGTGATTAATGCTATTTATTTGATCATCAAATGTTGCTTAATGTTAAATTCATGGTTTATTTTATTAATGTAGAAGCTGAATTAAATCAATAATTCAGTGAAAAGAAAAAAATTCAAAAATATTGAATTTTACTATAAAACATCTCTGATAAATGAATACTGGACAAAGTTTTGCTCAAACCACAAAGATGTAACTACTTTGGAAACATGTATACATGCTTTGTAGCATAAAATAGTAAATGATTTAGATAAATTGTCCTTGCTATGTTATTTAACATATAGTATAATTTTAATAAATTTTAAGCACTTAGTCCACTTAAAAATTTTTCAAATATAAGAACAGTTATAAGAGAGCTGTGAATTTTTTCAATATTTCTTCTCTTGTGTTTGAGATCAAAAACTGTAAAACTGTTTGGATAGAACTTAATTATTCTTTGTAAAGTTATTTTTGGTCAGAACTGAAAACTTTTTATATTTTCTCTAGTTTTTACATTTAAAACACTTGAACAATGTATTAAATGCAAGCTGATTTTTAAATTTATGTTGAAATAAGTGATGGAAAAATCATCCTGAAAATCTAACTAATACTGTGATTAATTTCTAATCATCAGTTAATCCTAATTTCTTGTGTCTGATGATAAAGTATTAAAATCAGGAAACATTTGGTAAAACTTTGAAAATTAGAAATATATTCCAATGGTAGATGGCATTTAGTGGCTTCATGTTTAACAGCGTAGAGAATACAATCAACAAACTGAGTTAAAATGCCATTCAGGTCAATTTGCATTCTCTTTGCCTTAATGCTCTTAGAAAAGACATAAATCCACTTTGCCCTCCTCTTGACTATGCTTAAATAGAAGGGAATTTAGAGACTGTTAAAAAAAAAAGTAATTCATCTTGTGTATTTGATGATAGGATAATTCAGGTACAATCTGTGCATGTTACTTCAAGATGAGGTAAGCACTGCTAAATAACCCTCTATTGCCCTGAAATATGGTTTTATTATTTATTCATTATTTTATTTACTTTAATTTTATTTTTTATCTGTTTATTTCACTTTTTAAAATAAGTAAAAATGATAATAAACATAATAGAATAAATTAACAAATCACAAAATTAATATAGCGATATAAATAACCACTGATATAAAACTAGACTATCCTTCCCAGAGTGCCCTACAAACTCGATCACCCTTCCCATCACAACTCATACAACAGTATATAAAGAGACACCATGTTGTGGAAACTTCTTGGTCAGATGATTCCATAGGCAAGAAACTGATTGTCATCAAGTGCGGTTAATTGTGTTAACACTATTCTTTGATCTATATATCACACTTATAGCTATATGATCACACTCTTCATTTATAATGATTGCAAACTAAATTATATATATGCACACACACACACACACACACACACACACACACACACACACACACACACACACACACAGAGTCATACTGGAATTTTAATCATATATAAAAGTAAAATAAATATCTTGTCAGTGGTAAATGCATTTGACCTTTTTGAAACTGTAATTGCTGAATCTTTGCTTTACATTTCTTTATTGTATAATTTTGAAGTTAGTTTCATCAGAAGATATTTCAAAGATGTCTGTGTCCGAAGATTTCAAGCTCCCAAGTTATCTGATAATAAAACAAACCAGTCGTAGAGATGAAACCTTTGAGGTTTGGCTGATGACAGCTAGCATGAAAATGAAGCAGGCTCAGAAATGAAAGAATGGAATAAATCTGCTGTTGTAGCTATCGAATGGCAATTACAAGTAGATTCAACTGAGTAGAGATGGACAAGAGGGCAGACACTAAAGAATTTTGGAATATATCCACATGAAAAATAATATTGGTTTCTAAATATAACCGAGCAAAGCCATGTGTATGGTATCAAAAGGAATTTTTTTTTATTTCTACTTTTTAAAATGTGGTGTTCTGACACATTCTTATTTATTAGCTTTCTTATTACATTTGAATTTAATCTTAAAACTGAGGGAGTATATAGTTGCTAGAGATTTAGGCAAAAATGGGTTCAATCTTTACTATTTTTTCCCATAGAAGTGTATAGGAAAAGAGTGTCTACTTGCTAGAAACTAAAGCTTTTAGTTTGAAGAAAAAAAGAATTTCTGAAAATATATTGAGCAATAAATTAAAAGTTTAATCATTAGTTTTGGAAAGGTAATTGTAAGTAGGTTGGTGACCTTAGTTGAGGGTGACCCGAAGGCTCCTTTTTCAATAGCTAGGGGAAGGTGCTACTCCATGCCCTGGATTGCTCCACTTTACCCGTGATCCTTACCTTATAGTGCTGAGTGCTAAGCCAGGTGGTATAAAGTACCATTTTTTGAGTCTTTGGTATAACTCGACCTGGGATTGAACTCTGGTCTTCCAGACCATTGGCAAACACTATACTCATTAGGCCAATGGACTGGTTAAGGAAATAAGATATAAATATTAGTAACATTTTTATGATTTATCATAGGAAGAGGTATATAGTGTTCTGTAAACAGGGCTTTTGATCATTGAAGATTTTGGTTACAGGTACATTTTATACTAAAGAAGCATACTTAGTGTGATGGTTATTAACATAGGAAATGAAATTGGTATCCCAAGTTCAAATACTGAATGAGGCTGTTTGCATTATACTTTGTACTAATGGTCTTTGGAAAGGCATGAATTCACCTATTCTCCTCCCAGCTATAGGTAAATAGTTGACCAGAGTGGGCTCTTTAACCTTTGTAAAGCAGTCAGTCTAGGAGAAAGAAAACTCTAAATTTAAACCAGTTGTACTATGCTAGAAAATGGCTGTCACATCTTGCTGATGGTTGGAGGGGGTGTTGGGTAAATAGATGCATTTTATGGTAGGAACTCTTTATCTGATAGTAGATAAGTTCAATAAGTGAAAGCAGTGAATTGCACAGCACTTCAAAATTTATTTTGTGTTGATGCCTATTTCATAATGGTGAATAAAATTCCTCCACTCCACCCATGAAGAAATGTTTTTGGCTTTTGCTGCAAACCAATTACAAAATTGAAATGCATTAAACAAAAAAGTTAGTATTCAGTGCAGAAAACATTTTTAACAATTTGAATTTTTCTCCTTGGGGACCTGATAACTGATTTTTAATGGCTTTGAGAAAATCCAAATTTATCATTTAAAAAAAAAGTATTTAAAAAATATCATCTTACTCCTTGCAAGATTCTCACACCAGCTCTAATTGGAGGTTTTTCACCAGAGTCTGAGTGACAGCAAGTCTTTAGGACTTTTCTTAGCATTTTTCTTTGACTTTCACTCAATGGTCTGTTGGAATACACTGAATGGCAACTCTTTTCCTCCTTGTTCATTAAAACTATCTCATCTTCTGGCCGGGATTTAGTGATCCATTTATATCACAAAGTCTCAAAATATCTGTTTCATTTTCAATGACACATTCTGGTTTGTGCATATCCTATTTTTCAGTATGGTAAATGCCACATATCATTTGTCACTATGATGAAATTTCAATCTTTTATTTTTGTTTTGATGTTATCATCATCATCGTAAAAGACTTGCATTCATCTCTTTTAATATATATATATATATTTTTTTTTTTATCTATTTATTTTTTCTCCTTTGAGGATGATTTTAGTTTAATAAAAGTTTTGAACAAAAATGTTTGGTTGTTTGGGCCAACCCATGGATAAGAGAAACAGTGGTTATGAATATGAAGGTCATGTGGTCAGACTGTACTTGAAATCTAACTCAATAGTTCTTAGTTGATGGAGACGCATATAGGGTATTGGAAGCTTAGAATCTCACTGAATTACAAGTGATTACAGTTCAAAGGTGTCAAAATGATGTAAATTTGTGGAAGTGATTATTTGTCAATGATAAAGATATCACTTATATAAAAAGGATGAGTTGATCTTTTTTGTTCCCTGATCAGTGGAAAGATAGCATCAAGGATTTAAGTATTAAATAGAAGATATTTACTTGATAAATTTGACAGAAGAAATGAACAATGAAGATATTAAGCTGAAAAATTATTAGCCGGACAATTATCTATCTACTGAAATCAGCAATATTGATAACTAAACTTGAAAAAAGAAGGGAAAAAAGCTTTCTGAATATAGTGAAAATTAAATGGGAACAGTGAACAGTGCAAATGTTTACATTCTGATCATATGTCAATTTTACAGCATAGAATATTTATATTTGATAGTATAAGGGTTGATGTTTTAGGACAAATCCATCTTAGATGAATGGAGTAGTCTGAGAATAAAGTTTAGTTTGTTCAAGATTGTTTATTTAAGTAAGAGCTTATAATTTCTTTTGTTATAGATTACAGAAAAAAAATGGAAAATTGAAAAGCATCAAACATTTTTGAAAAGTAAATTGGAATTATCAAATATTTTATATATATATATATATATATATAGTTATTTGCTAAATCTAGTCTAGTATAACACAAGTACACACTATTAGAACCCAGTAAGAATCAAAATTCCTTTATGAGTGATTGATCTACAAAGCTATCTTGGTAACTGTTGTTGTATTGCATGAACTTTTGGATTGGCTTAATATTAAGTCTATCAATGTACTATTTTTTAGTTTTAGAGATAAAAATGTACAAATTTTATGGGAACAAATATTTATTAAAATGTGAACAAAATAAAAAGTAATGTATCAAAGGTTTATGTGCATGATTATTTTTCTTCTTTTCTTATTTCAGTTCCTTGGATTAATAAAATTAAGTTTTAGTTCAGTTGATTTGGAATAGAATCAATCCAATTCTTGCTTCCAAAAAGATGAAAATAAAAAAGCAATTTTGGTTCTTCAGATTCAAAAAGAATTTTAAGATCTCTTAAATCAGAGTTAATGCCTTTTCAAAGAGATGATAAATGCAGTTAATCTATTGATTACTATCAGAACTGGATTGAAAGCACTCTTGACAATACTTGAAATTAGATTGCTTATAAAATGTTGTGTACTTTAAAGGTTTTGTCATCAACACATGCTGCTACTCAAACATTTTCAGGATTGAATTAATGAGTTAGATAAGTTACATTCACTCCAGTAATATGGGCTTTTGACTCATTTGCATTTCTTTGTTGATAGATATTTTTCTATATTGCATTATAGCTGTGCTAGGTTTATTTGTTTTTTGTTTAATCACATATCAAACTTTGTGGGTTATTTAGTGCCAAATCCATTCTTGTAGAAGAAAAGTAGTGCTGCTATTAACCCACAGCTAGGTGATGAGGGAACTCATTGGTTTGGTTTGGTTTCTTTGTTTAATGGCATATCAACCTTTGTTGGTTATTTAATGCCAAAGCCATTCTCCTCGAAGAACAGTAGTGGTACTATTTAACCCATAGCTGGGAGGATAAGGGGGTTCATACCTTTCCCAAGGGTATTTGCCCGAAAGTGAACGTAAAAGCATGACTGGAGTTCGAACTCGCGTACTACGATTCTGCAGTCCATCACTTTAACCATTACACCAGGAGGACACCCCCAGGGAATTCATACCTTTCTGAACTGTTTTTGACATTGAAACTGTACTTACACTTACTGAATTGTTTAATATAGAACTGTTTTGACATTTAACAGTGTAAACAAAATCTGTACTTATACGAAACTGAATCAGCTGAATTAGAACTGTTTGGCGAAGCTGAATTTCTTGAAATAGAAATGTTTTTCATGATTAAACTGTGTACTAATGCTAAACTGAATTGTTTGAAATAGAACTATTTGCATAAAAATGGATTTGGCATTAAATAATCTTCAAAGGTTGATATGCCATAAAACCCAGCCAACCAACCATCATACCTTTCCTAAGGGTATTAGTCCAAAAGTGAATAAAATAGTATGACTGGAGTTTGAACTCAATGACTACAATGTCAGTCCAGCACATTTTGCTACTAAGCCATGGGGACTTACCCATGAAACTTGTACAGGTTATTGAAAGGAATTACATGCGGAAAGATTTAAACTTTAACATGAATAGCTACTTGGCTTTAACTGATCTAAATAATAAACAATTTTTTTTTCTTTGGGTTTCTTTCTTTGTTAACTTCTACAAGGATAATAGTAGCATCTGTGCATCCTGCAAAGGATGAAAGTATCACTTTTCAGCATTATTGACTTACGAGGATCATTAAATAAGTTTCCAGACTTTTTTCGTATGGGCACTTTTATTGATAGTACTCACATGAAACTCTAGTCCCCTTCGAACTAATCTCCTCCGGCTGCAATGCACTTGTACCATTCCAACAACTTCTGGAAGGCCCCATGGAAGTCCTCTTGTGTGAGCGTGTCAATGACCTTCGTTACAGCCTCTTTCATCTTCTCAATTGTCTCATAATGGCAGCCTCTGAGCTTAGGGAATAAGCAAAAGTCACAGGGAGCAAGGTCTGGACTATAGGGACGGTGAGGAACTGTCTTGATGCCCATCTTTGTCAAATAGTCTGTGACAAGGATGGAGTTGTGGACTGGTGTATTGTACTGGTGGAAATGCCACTGACCCGATTTGAAGAATGCTGGCTTCTTCCGACGGAATCTTTTCCTGAACTCCCTTAAAACCTCAACATAGTAACCCTAACCCTAACCCTTTGGCCAATCAACTTTGGTGTATTAACTTCCTTACTTGTTGTGGCCCCGGAAAGGGTCACTAATGAAAACGCAAACACAGATATTAGATAACAGATTATATTACACAAGAAAGATAGAGTTACATAGAAAAGGTAAGAAGTCTTGTACTGTTTGGATAACACCGATATTGATCTGCCTCGTGGCTGCGAAATCTCTCAGTACTAATAACGGTGAGAAGAGTTCATTATGGTGAGATAGGTAAGGCTCCCTCAACACCCCTCCCCCAAGCCTTTTACTTCATAAAAGTGCTATTAATATTTTTTCTTTTTGGGTTGATCATCAATGGGTCGGTGAATTTCCTTTTCCTCCCTGACCGACGTATTTCACGTGTTGTTTGGGAAAGATCTAAGTCGAACATGTCGAAAATGGTGTCTATTGGCTCTTCTCCTGTTTGTGGTAAGTCGTTGGAGTCATTCAAACAGCATTTCTGTAACTGGTTCTGGTGTCTCTTATGTGTGTATTTGGGTCCTTCTACAATGTACACCATATCACTAATTCTTTTTTTAATTATTCCACGTTCCCAACTGGACGTGTTATTTTGATATTTTTTAAAGTAATTTTTTTCTCCTGGGTTGAACCTTTTTTAAGGTGCTAATGTGGTCTTTTGTAGCTTATTTTGTTTCGGGAGTAGCATATCGAAGACGGATCTTATCTTTCTGGCAAACATCGTCTCGGCTGGTGAGACTGTCAGTGGTGTATTGAGAGTGGGTGTGATTCTGTATACCTGCAGAAATTGCTGTCGTGCCTTGTCCGTTTGGGTGCATGATGCTTTTTTGAGTGCTCGCTTTAACGTGTCTACAAAACGTTCAGCCTGGCCGTTTGATCTTGGGTGATATTGCGGTGTGGTTATGTGCTTTATTTGGAAGATTTCACAGAACTCCTTGAATTTGACTGATGTGAATTGGCTTCTGTTGTCACTGACCACACAATCTACTACACCGAACTGCGCAAACAGTTCCTGTAGGAACCCAATAGTTGTCCCCATAGTAGGTCTTCTGCATCTGAGAACCTCAGGCCATTTAGAGTAACTATCCTCTACAATTAGGTAGTAGAAATCTTCCAGGGGACCCGCAAAATCAACATGTATCCTTGACCAAGGTTGTTCTGTTTTTGGCCAAGGTTTGAAAGAAATGGGGGGTGCTTTTGCCGCTAAGGCACAGCCTTTACATTTTTCGATCATATCCGTAATGTCGTTATCCATCTTCGGCCAATAAACATAGCTTCTCATGAGACTCTTCATTCTATTTATTCCCGGGTGTCCCGTGTGGAAATCTCTTAAAATTCTGTTTTGCAATTTCTTTAGTATTACGACCCTTTCACTATATAGGAGGACGTTGTCACATAGTGAAAATACTTCTGGTACTATTTTGTTTTTTGCTGTGATTTTCTGTTTAATATTGGTAATAAAGTCATCATTCATTGCTTCGCTTTTTATCTCAAGTAATGTCACAGGCAGTTCTTTGATGGTATTGGCTATCATGTTTTTAATTTCACAGTCTGTTCGTAAAATCGTATTAGTCCAAAATCGTAAAATCGTTCCCCATCTTAGTAGCCTATTGGCAGTATAAATAGGTAGACCCTTTTTTGATCCGAAAATGGTTATTAAGGGCTTGTGGTCTGTTTGTAGAGTAAAGAATCTGCCATACAAGTATCGGTGAAATTTTGTCACTGCAAATATTATTCCCAAGGCCTCCTTTTCAATCTGGGAATAATGCTTTTCAGCCGGAAGAAGGGTTCTAGATGCTTGGGCTATTGGCTTTTTTTGTCCCATCGGGGATTTTATGTAAGATACACGAACCAACCCCATCTGAGCTGGCATCACTTGCGACAATAATCTCCAGTTTTGAGTCATAGTGCAGGAGAAAAAGATCAGATTTTAATGCCTTTTTAATTTGGTCAAATGCTGTTTGGCATTCAGGCGTTCATCTCCACTTTTTATTTTTTTTAGAAGTTCGTTTAGCAGGGCGCAGAGATCGTGCAATTTTTTTAGGAAACTTTAGTAGTAGTTTGCAAGTCCAAGGAAGCTCTGTAATGTCATCCTTGATAGCTGTAGCCCTTTCGGGGTCGGGACATCTCCTGTCTTTGTCAATGATATGTCCCAGAAATTTGATTTTGTTCATATAGAAATCGCATTTTGCTTCCTTTACCTTGAACCCAAATTCCCGTATTTGTGCAAAAACCTTGTTTAGATGTTCTCTGTGTTGCTCCTTCGTTTTACTACTAATTATAATATCATCCAGATAAGCGAAAGTGAAGTCAAAGCTGCCCAGCACGGTGCCCATCACCTGTTGGAAGATAGCCAGTGCGACTTTTATTCCAAAAACTAGTCTGTCAAATTTGTACAGCCCTCTGTGTGTGTTAATACGTAGTAGTTTAGAGCTATTTTCTTCTACTGGAATCTGGAGGTAGGCCTCGCTTAAGTTAATTCTTGAAAAGACTTTTCCTCCATTTAATTTATTAAAAACCTCTTGTGGGCTGGGGAGTGGACAGTGGTAATCCTTGAGTGCAGCGTTCAATCCTGTAGAAAAATCTGCGCATACCCGGATTTCCTTATAATTTTTTCTTATATATATAGCATTGGAGCAGCCCATTCGCTGAATTCCACTTTTGATAATATGCCCATATTCACTAATTGGTCTAGCTCTTTATTTATTTCTTCGGTTGTGGCGAACAGTACGTTTCGCTTCTTTCTAAAAATGGGGCGTGTATTTTCCTTCAGTTCAAATTTTGCCTTAATTTTAGTACATTTGCCAAGACCAGCTGAAAATACTTTGGGGAAACTACCTTTTAGTTCCATCGTAATTTTTTCAGCTTCGGCCGTAATGCATTCTACTTTTTGGCAAAACGTATTAATTGGTTGATATCAGAGATTGAATTTCTAAAACCAGTCTGACCCAAACAAATTTTCTGTGTTCTTCAGTACGAAGACTTTTAATTTTTTGGTTATACCATTTAGTGATACTGGGATAATTATTTCCCGTTCAAATTTTATTTTGTCTTCTGTTACCGTTCACGCCATCTTGCTTGTCATCTTTATTATTGGCCTATTTAATTTTCTCCAAGTTTGTAAGATTATAATTGATAAATCAGAGCCAGAGTCTAACTGAAATCTTACCGACTTATTTAGTACTTTGACTGTTATGTATTTACGAACGAATTTGTCTGACTTGACCTCGCTTTTTGTATGTCTGACTCTGTTTTTAATTATTTTTCTGTTTCTACACTGTAAGCCCTTATGTCCGAATTTATCGCAGTTTTGACATTTTTTTGTACGACATGGACAGTCTTTGGCGCAATGTACTTTTCCACAGCAGTAGCAAGTGCTGGGTATTTTTTTGGCTGTCACTAGTCTGCCTTTATTGAAATTTTGGGTCATCATCATCATCATATCGTGCTGGCAGGACGGATATCCCTGACCCTCTCTCGCCACTCCTCCCTATCGTTCATCGCCCTAGGTAGGTCTTCAGGACAACAACCTGTATCCTCACATAGCTGCTGAATGTACGTTCGAGCTGGTCGTCCTGCTTTTGCGCGGCCATGTGTGGGGATCCATAAGAGTACATCTCTTATGAGTTCATCTCTGCTTCTCCAGCAGTGTCCTGCATGTCTGGCTCGTCTAACTTGAATAGTTTTCGTGATAGGGGGCAGGTGGCCGTACAGTTGGTGTCTTGTGGGGTGTTGCTGCCAGGACTTGTTCAGGATTGCACGCAGCATTCTTGTGTAATTGCCATCTAGTTTCTTCTCCAGCCGTTTTGTTAGCGTCCATGTAGTGTATCCATATAGCAGTATCGATGTGACCGCTGCCTGGAAGAAACTGCGTTTCATTTTATCGGTTAGGTCTGATTTCCATATAATCGATAGCCTATTGATAGCTGTCCATGCTTTCGTTAACCTCGTTTCGATGTCCTTTTCGGTTGATTCGACGCTGCTTCCTAGGTACGTGAATTTGTCTACTAGTTTAAGTGGGGTTCCTTCTAGAGTGGAGATGTCCCCCGTTTGGTTATAGCACATATATTCCGTTTTGTGTGCATTAACATGGAGGCCTATGCTTGCTGCTGCTCGTTCCAAACTATGCAGAAGTATCGACAACATACTTAGAAAAAACCAAAATGGCTTCCGAAGAAATAGATCCACGACCTCACAAATATTAACCATCCGCAGAATCCTTGAAGGTGTACGGGCAAAGAACCTACAAGCGACATTAATATTTGTCGACTTTACCAAGGCTTTCGACTCCATTCACAGAGGAAAGATGGAACAAATCCTACTAGCGTACGGCATACCTAAAGAAACTGTAGCGGCAATGACGATTCTCTATAGAAACACTAAAGTAAAAGTACGATCACCGGATGGAGACACAGAATACTTTGACATTGTAGCAGGAGTACTACAAGGGGACACGCTGGCCCCGTACCTCTTTATCATTTGTCTAGACTACGTACTTAGAACATCGATTGACAAAATCAAAGAGAATGGCTTCGAACTGACGAAGAGAAGAAGCAGAAGATACCCCGCAACAACAATTACCGACGCCGACTACGCCGATGACATAGCGATACTGGCAAATACACCTGACCAAGCCGAAACAAATTTTGGGTAATCATATTTTTTTCTCTCTTTTACCAGAGAGTATGATTGGGATCTAGCTTGAATTTCCTTATGTAAGCAACACCAGACTCCTCGATATTTTTTGAGTCTTTCCTGACACTCACTATCCTCTGACAGTCTTCAGCCAGTTTTTGAAGTTTGAGATTGGGTTCGTTCTCTAATTTCGACAAAATGCTGCATCTGATTTCCGTGTCTTTTGCCGACACTAGGCCTTGTGCGAATATCAGACATTTGAAGTTATCCGCTGACAATTCGCCTAGTTTGAAATCGTGGCAGTTTTTATTGACAACCGAGGCAAACCCTAAATAATCATCACTGTCCCTTTTTGTTAAGTTGAGACATTTCCATCTTTTATGGAATAGAGACGTTTTGGAGCTGAATAATTCTGACAGTAATGTAACTGTTTCTAAAAAGCCAAGTTCGCAAGTTTTTTTTTGTAAATCATAATCTACGAACTTGTTGTGTTCCACAGTTTCTAGCTTTCATAGAAGTAGCCGGACTTTTTTGCATCAGTCCAATCGGCACAGTTGGTAATATAGATATCTTCATATCTTCTGTAATATGCCTCAAAGGTCTTATCCTCGTCTGGTGCATAGGAAAATGTTTTGAGTGCATTCCACACTGCATTTTTAGTGAAAATAGTAGTACTATCTATAGGTTGGTTATTTCTTAGACTTTTAAAAAGTGCTTCTTGTTGTTTTTGCAATTTAAGGAAGAACCGTTGTTGTTTTTTCTCATTTTTTAAGATTCTTTCTTCGATTTCTTTCTGAAGTTGAAGGAGTTTTTTCTCATTTTTTTGTTGAAACTCCATTTAGAACTTCATCATTTGTGCAAACATTTCTTTAAGGTCTTCCATTTTTTTTTGTTTTAGACTTTAGAAAAAAATTTCTATTAAAAAAAACTTTTTTTTTTCTCTGGAGGGGGGAAAGTTTTTTTTTTTTTTCTTCAATAAATATCCCCAGAAATCAAGAATAATTACTGTGTGTGTGTGTTTTTTGTACAACACAAACTGTAAGTGCCGAATTACATTTTTCTCTCTAAAGTGGGAAGAAAGAAAAATATGAAAAACTCTTTTTGATTACGTGACAATCTTACAGATTTTTTTTTTTTTCAAATATCCACTATCCAACACACTTCGTCGTTTGTACAATTTGATACCTTGTAGTTGTTTAACAAAAATCTTGTTCGGTTCATTGTATGCTGGAACTTTGTTGTAGATTCTTTAACAACTTGTAGTTGAGTATCTCTTTGTTATTGCGATGTATCTTTGCCTGTATGTTGTGTGATTAACCCCTTTTGCCTGTTGGAGAGTCCCTTTTTTCGTTCGAGTTCCTCGTCGCCAGTATGTTGTGGCCCTGGAAAAGGTCACTAATGTAAACGCAAACACGGATATTAGATAACAGATTATATCACTCAAGAAAGATAGAGTTACATAGAAAAGGTAAGAAATCTCATACTGTTCGGATAACACCAATATTGATCTGCCACGTGGCAGCGAAATCTCTCAGTACTAATAACGGTGAGAAGAGTCCATTTGGTGAGATGGGTAAGGCTCCCATAATATTACTCCTCCCACACCTCTCATCATCCCTAGCAGACTCCCTGCCTTCCTTGAATCTCTTATGCCACTCAAAAACTGATGTTTGATTCATGCAACATAGTCCAAAAGCAGCCTGAAGCATTCCATACTTTTCTGTGGCCTTTTTAACAAGTTTAAAACACAATTTTATTGTATATCATTCTTCCAAAATGTTCTCACGTCCAGATTGCATTTCTGAAATTCACCAGCTGTGACAATCAGGCTTTTGTAGGGTGTATTCCAATTCCTGCTGTAGCTGTTGATTTGAACCTGAAATCATAAAAATTGGTCAGTCATCTCATGTATAGCAATAACATAGTGAATGTTCAAGGGTCTACAACAATTTTAAATGCCTGTACAAAAAAAGTCTGAAAACTTATTGAATGCACCACATAGATCAATCTAGCATCTCTACTTGTGTAAATTTGATTAATTGTATAAAAAAACAAAATTAAAATAAAGTTAAAATTTAAATTTGTAATTTTTTTTAGTAATTTTTAAGAAGTATTATATTTTATACTCTTTGAAATAATTGTTTTTATTTTTATATTCTATATCTTGTCTTAAAATAACCAAAGGATTTCCATAGGCACTGATATTACTCTTTGATCTGAGGTTGTGCAAAGGTACTAAACTCCGATCAGAGCTAGAAGAGTTGGTTCATATGTAAAAGAACTCAGTAACTTTTTTATGGGAACTATGCTAGAAATGAATACTTATCTCTATATGATATAACATTTTTTATAGCTGAAACCATTATATTGATTACTTAAGACATTTTAATGTTCATTTTTTTCTTATACACAGACATAAACTTATAGGCATTTTGTCTACTGCTGAGTTAAGACAAATTTTTTGCTGTAGAGACTAACTTGTTTGGCTTCTAAGGTTTTATATATATATATAAATTCAGATTTGGCTCAACAAGTCCATTTCTTATGACAATAACCATTACACCAACATATACACATGATGTAATAGTTATTGTCATAAGAAATTGACTTGTTGAGCCAAATCTGAATCTCAAAGCTATTGGCATTTCAGTTTACTCTAATGCCCTTGAGAAAGGCATGAATTCATCTCTCCCTACCCATTTATGGTCAAATAGTTGGACAGACTGGGTTCTCAAGCTTTAGTAGGGCACCTAGTCTGGGTAATGGAAAAACTCTCGATTCAAAATCCGAGGAGTGTTATTGAGAGAATCTGTGGCATTCTGATGCACTATTTTTCTGTTATTGGTTCATTCAAAATGTGTGATTGGCTCTAGATAAGTCTTCACCATTATAAAAAAAATCCCCTGTGTAAGCTGTCTTGAGGTTTACATCTTAAACAGAGTGCAATAGTAGAGTTATTATATGTTATTCATTTAAAAAAATCTTTTCATATATTTTCATATAATTAAAAATCAACATAACATTGACTGGGATGACTGAATTGTGAGAAAAAGTTCATTGCACAGATCAGTAAAGTTTTCCATCCTCAGAAGGTGTCTTATGGTGGCCTTGTGCAAAGCTAAGTTTAAAGTACTTTTTGGTGCTTGCTTGAGTAGGATAGAACAAACAAGTATTGTAGACTAATACAATTTGAATTTGATTCTCACTGGGTACCTTACTATTATAGTATTAATAAAAACAATCCTAACATTTACTTTTGGGAAAGATATTGGCAGCTGTGAAGTATAATTCTACTAATGACAATTGTTTTTATGATTAGTCTGTGCTATTATCAGGACTATGTATTGAAATAATAAAATTCAGTGATAATTTTATTTCTATCTCTTAATAACCCTTTATTCTGATGAAATAGAGTCTTTTTTCTTTCAAATAACTTTCTTACTTTATTCAATTAGAAAGTTTCTTTTTTTACTCCAGTAATGATATTGCTAATTAGTCCAGATTAAAAGCATAGTAAGGGTAATGTGAAGACAAATATTTTTAGACCTTATTTTTCTGATATGTTGCAGGGCTGATAAATATGTTGATCTCACAAATTTTTATTAAACTAGGCAAGGATGACAAAGACAAAAAGGTAAATTTGAAATGCTGAGTTTTTATTTGGTGAATTATACAGGAAAAGTGTTAGTTGGTTTGCTTGTAGACCCAGGTTGTAGCTTGAAAGGCTTGGTGAAATTGCTTGTGTTGCCAAGTGTGACTGCTCTGCTTCCAATGCAGATGTTGCTGATTTCTCAGGAGAAGTACACATGCCAAGTTGCAGGAATTGGTGCTGTTTCTTGTCAGGAGACATTGATGTGCTGAGGTGCAGGAAAGTCTTACTACCTTGAAAAGGGCTATACGTAAAAGGACCAGAGGTAGTCCTTAAAATACTTTCAGATTAATCTGGAACTGAACTAGTAAAAGACCTTTGTGATTTTGATCCTGAAAAGTCTGGAGTAAAAGCAGGATTACTGCTGGCTGGACCTGTGCATCTGCTGTTATGGCTAGGTAGAGCTGTCTGGTTGGTTGAATTCTGGTTGAGCAAAAAGAGCTCCAATGATTTGGACAGCTGTTGCGTCAGCTGAAGTAAGGTGTTTCGTCGGTGTGCGATAACCAGAGAAAGGTAACAAATTTCTTTTGCCTTAAGGTCACTAGTGGCCATTCTGACCTCTCGCTGTCAGTGACTGCTGAGTTTTTATAGCAGAAAGGGGCTATGTACTTGTTAGACTCATGCGTGTCTGACCTTAGACGGGAAGTTTCTCTTTAAGTATATGTAATAATAGAATAAATCTTTAAGTATAATAATTAAGTAATAATAGAATAAATCATTATACCATTAAGCTTGCAAATACAACCCATTTTGCTTAACAGTTAGAAACTACTTTCAATATTGATTGTAGAACTAATTTGTCTTGAAAATAGACTTTGAGTTGATACTGGAAAATTTCTATCACTGACAAACTTGGTGATATAATCTATGTTAGTACCTGGGTTTGCTTCCAGTAACTGACGTTATAGATGAGTTTGTATTTTTTTTAAACAAGGATTTTTTATGTCTGTAGCTGGTGGGCTATGATGTTTGTCTTCAGGTTAGTCTTACTGCACTAAATTGTATGATTGCAGGAATGAACAATTACCATATTTTTTGCCACATATTAAGGTGCATCAAAAGTATTTTTACTTTTTTTCAACATGAAAAAATGTTCTGCATTCATGTATATTTTTAAGCTTCTATAATGTTCTACATATGGTGTCTTTTGATAATTCTTAGTTTTGTTAATGTTTTTGAGTCTTGTATTCTGTAATTTCAATTTCAAGGCATAATTGGGGATTTATGGTCACTTATTTCTGCGCTGTGTTTTAAGGGAAAATCACTACCCTTAAAAGACTTAAATCAGCTTGGGGTAGTAACATCAGATACTATTTCCTCTCTACTTTCTGAATTCTGTGAGCAGCTTGACTTGTTTTAAGGCCCAGTTTAAAATAATCCTTGAAAATTGCCAGAATCTAAATATTTGTATTCACTATTATAACAACTGAAAAAAAAATGAATAGTATTGATATGATATACAGTGTGGTGCAAAAGTCTCTTACCATTTTTAGAATTGAACAACTTTTCAATAAAAAAGGTAAGTATATTTTTCTTTTTAATAATATTTGTTTTGACTCTTGGAAATTACTATGAATTAATTGTGGAATATAATATTCAAGAAATAAAATAGATCATAGATAAAGTTATTAATTAAAAAAAAATGGTTACTTTTACTTATAGAATGGAAAAATGGAAATACATTTGATTGAACATATAATAGTTGATGCTAATATATAATTTGATTTGGCAAGAGATATTGGAATGAAAATTGGTTATTCTTATTTAAAAAAATTCCTAACTCATTTCTGAGCAAGATTTTATAATATACAAATGCAAATAACTTATTTTTTGTTTAGAAGTATTTAGGCAAGAAATTTGCAGGCAAAAACAGTATGTGGCTACCAATTAGATCAACCTGCAGACTAATCCCAATTTTGTGGTGTAATATGCAAAGTAATACTTGAAAGAAGAGTTTTGGAAGAAAAAGTATTTTATGATAAGTAGTAACGTAATCATATTGTCATATGAATACAGGGTGTCTACAAAAGATTTAGATTATTTCAAAAATTCATTTTAAAAATGTATTTGATATTGATACTCACAATACATTTTTGAAGCCTATCAGATAGGATACCAAAAACTATTGTTGTCAAGTAGGCAATTTATTTTCTTGGATTAGGCAAAATGACTTGTTAATGTTGTGCAATGGCATTTTAGAACATGGTTTTGGGGAAATCCCTACCATCTAGACAGTCCATGATTGGTAAAAGAAATTTAAAAGATAGAAATCCCATTTTAAAAAATGGTCTGACCCTTTGAACCTGTTATACTGGTGGGAATTTTATTTTCCCCCACACCATAGCACTAATTTACCAGAGAAGAGATCATGCTTAGATAGCAGAGGGTAAATTTAGGCTCAGGGATTAAAGAGTAAAAGTGATCCTTTATGAACTACAGTCATTGCAGAGTGTAACAAGGATAAAATTCCCTACAGAAATGCTAGAATATTGTGAAGATAAAGATGGGTTTAAGAGCAGATAATTTTCAGCCATGAGTTGTAAATTGCAATAATAAACAGTTTTTCTCCAAAACTGATGTTACTAATACACCAAATATACAAGGTGGAAGTAAGTAAAGTTGGCGACCGTAGTCGAGGGTGACCAGAAGGCTTCCTTTTTAATAGCTACTACTCCTTTCCCAGGATTGCTTCACTTTACCCTTGATATGTATCTTATATTGCTGAGTGTTAAGCAAGGAAGTATCAAGTACCATTTTTAAAGTCTTTGGTATGACGCGACTTGGGATTGAACCCAGGTCTCCTGGACCATTGGCAAACACTCTACCCACTAGGCCAATGAGCCGAGGTGGAAGTACTCTTAGCATAAAAGTTATCATTAGAGAAAATAGAATCAGCAACTAGAGTTCAAATCGTGGATGAGGTTGTTTGCATTTCACTTTACACTAATGCCCTTGGGAAAGGCATGAATCCATCTTTATTCTTCTTCCTAATTGTAAGTAAATAGTAGGGTAGACTCAGTTCTTTAGCCTTGGTTATGTAACCGGACTAGAAGGAAAACTGAATTCAAATCAGCTTTACTTCACTTAAAAATTGATATTGTGTCACTTCCTGTCCATGGCAGAGGGATTGGGTAAATACATACATCAAATATACAAGATTACAAAAATAGTGTAAATATTTTCCATGTTGTATCAAATTTTAAATTGAAAATTAAGTGTTAGGTGTGCTCTTCTTTCTGGATAATTTACATTGGATTTACTATTTTCATTACTGAATCTTAAGGTCAGTTGTTTTATGAGAAAAATACCCATATATCATAAGGCTGAGTGTAGCCTATTGCTTTTTACCAATTTTTAGGTAATGGCAAATAGCAAAAGGAAAAATTATTTGAATCACATGCATACAATATAAATGAAGTGAAATAAGTCATGAGTAGATTGCTAAGGTGTTTGGTGTCATGATTTCACTGACTAATTTTGTCAAGAGTAAAATGTTAATTTCTAGTCAGTCTGGCTAAATTGGTAAAATGGATGACTGATATACAGTGTGAAGGAGAAAAGGTTGATTAGTTATGATATTGCTTTAAGCCATCTCATCATTGATTCTTCTTTTACTTGTGTCTCTAAACATGCATACACTGTGCTGGTGTAGCATGTGTATGTGATTATATCATCATCAAGTTATGCCGATAACATGGATTCCCTTGATTCTCTCTTGCCATCCATTTCCATCAGCCATTGTTCTTGCCATGTCTTGTGCACAGCATCTAGTGTCTGAATGGAGAGGATGAATGTAAGTTTTTGCTGATCAGCCAACATTAGTGTGTCCATTTGTAGGAGAATGATATTTATGACTTCATCCCTGCTTCTCTAGCAGTGCCCAGAATGTCTTGTTTGTCTTACTTGGATGATTTGTGAGATGGGAAAGAAATGGTAATATAGTTGCTGTTTTGTGAGGTGCTACTTCCAGGATTTGTTCAGAACAGCTTGCAGCATCATTGTGTAGTTTCCATTTAGCTTTTTCTTTGAACACTTTGTTAAAGTCCAAATGGTGACACCATTCAGTAGTACTGACCTGGGTCCAGCTTAGAAGAATTTCCATTTTATCTTATCAAAGAGATAGCAGTCGATGCCTTTCCTGAAAAATTCCTGGTTCTTTGAAACTTATGTACAGTCAGTATCTTGGGTTTTTAATAATGTACCCTTAGTAAATCTAGAAGTGAAATAATTTTGTTTGACAAAATTTATATATATTCATTGAGAATATATATAAATTAGGATAAAGTTTTTTTCTTTTTCCATTATTTATTCCTACAGCAGTTCTTTGCCCAAAATTATAAAGTTGCCTGAAATATTGGAGGAGTTAGAACATTATACAAATGCTTTCATAGAAGCTGAAGTTCACAGTAAAATCACAACTGAAAGAGTAAAGTGTATTAAGAATTACCAGAGGAAATTTGTATTTTTTTTTATTTGATTCAATAAGATTAACTTTTTAGCTTCATTTATTGAATAGAGGCAAAAATTCATGTTTCTTGTTTGAATATGTATGTATGTGAAGACATATCTTTATATTAATGTATTTACTTTGTGTAATATACAATACATTTATATATATATATATATATATATATATATATATATATATATATATAAAGAGAGATATACTTATAGATTTACTGATATACACTAGTTTATATTACTGCATATAAATTTGTTGATACATGTACATAGATATGTATATTCATAGATATGTGTTTTTATTGTTTTGTATATGGAGTATATATATATAGATTTGTTTGTTAGTGTATATATATATATATTTTTTTTTTTTTTCCTTTTTTGTATTTATCTATTACAATAATTCCTTTTCTTTTTTATGAGTATATATGTATACTTCTGTGTGGTCAAATCTATAAAAGTGTGTCTTTCAATAAAAATATATAAGCATATCAATGTATTCAAGTACATACAGAGATATGTTTATTTATCAATGTGTGCTTTTATTGTTTTGTATATAGGGTATACAAATACATTTTGTGTGTGTATATACATTTTATGAGTATAATTTTTTTAAAAATTATATATGTATACATGTGTGTGATCAAATCTATGAAAATGTGTGCCTTTCAATAAAAATACATATAAGCATATCAGAGTATTCAACTGTACATATAAATAATCTGCATATGTTAGTATGTGTATATAAAATCAGATGGTACTGATCAATATATTTATGGGCAGAAGAGAAAGAGTACAGTTTGATATCCCAGTGGAGGCATTCAGTTTGTGGATATAAAGATGGTCGAGAGAAGATAAAACTTTATAGATAGAAATGGACTGACAAACTAAGAGAAAAAGAAATGGGAAGAAGAAAAGAGATGGTGGGAGGACAAAGATTCGGTCAACTTAGGACGAGAGTCTGGCAAGTGGAATCAAGTATGAGCAGCCAAATATTAACCCATGTCATCTTAATGCTGGAAAATCAATGACTGTCTAGTCAATAAGTTTCTGTTGTATAAAAGAAACTTACAAATAACTACTTTACTTAAGACTTTGAATGGAATTACTTTGGTTCCTATTGTCGTTTGCAATGTCACTTGATGCTTAGTGTCATGCTATCACTACTTTGATGAGACTTAAGAAATAAATCGGCTGCCTGCTTTGTGTAATGGACGTTTCTCCATCAAGGAGAGATAGATTTCAAATATTTAACTGCCAGTGAGATTTGAACCTGCAAGTAGACAGCAACATCCAGAGTTATTGGTTATGAGGAAGTGCGTCAGAGCTCTTGATTTTGAAATTCTGGTTTTCTTTCTACATAAATTTGCAAGCATGATTTTATCAAAGTACAGTGAAATTCTTGCAAATATTTGTGCCATTTATTTATTTTTGTTGGTTGGTTTTATGTCATATCAACATTTTAGTTATTGTATACTGAAGTCAGTTTAAAAATTATGATCAATAATTAGATATTGTACAAAAATGTATCATCTCAATCATTTTAAACAGGTAAACACTTCCTACTTAGTTGCAATATCAATGTTTTAGGACTTATTGATTTTCATGGCATGTCAATCTGTCTAGGGTTATTTTATGCCTTGAGCTTAGGTAATTGTTTTCAATATACATATATATTTACATTTTTTGTGTCAGTGTTTCTTAAGAGTTTTGAACACAGTTATGACATCAAGTATTCCTATTTAATACAAATAATTTTCACACAGTTGTCTGGTTCCAAGTATTCCTGTCTAATACAAATAATTATACACTTCCAAGTAATTATTGCTATTTAATAAGTAATTTGTTTGCATACAGTTGTTGTATAGCCAAATAATACATATACAACTATACACGGAAACATACTCAAACATAATGATGAACTTCAATGAACGAACGAACACACTTCTTTATAAAAATATACCTCTCACACTTTATTCGAAAGAGTTGATGTTGGTTGTGTGTGAGAGGTGAGTTGGCGATGGAGACAGACTGCCACATATTGACCCCAAGTTCCTCTGGCCATAGCAGCACTTCTTTCGCATTCTGGCTGGGCTGCTCAACCGGGGTCACTGAAGGCCCAAGCCCTCTGTCTGGAGCTGGTTCTCACTCTGTGGGGATCCTATCTCCAACTGCATCTGGAAATGACTGCCTCAAACTGATGCCTTGAACTCCAACTGACCCAAGCCGTCTGTGGCACCTGGTTATATAATTGTTTGACGTCCACCTGCTTCCTGTGGGTGTACACATCTGCACTGAATTTAACCATGTCCACAGGTCAAGGTGATATTCCAACATCCTTGACCGGATGCACCTGTTTCTTCCGTTTATTTACACAGATGCATCTCTTGATTGACTGCTCGGTCGAGGGCCAATATGCAAGTTATATGGTTTCAACTAAGTTATAATCTTTAATTTACAATTTTGTGCCAAGTATAAACAGATCTATTTGACCCACTGATGAGACTCTAACAGATACTACTCCTTTTGGTCACAGTGGATCTGGGAATAATGGCAATGAAGGAGTACTTCTCACTCCCTCAGATCTCCAGAATTGAAGCCTTACCATCAGATGAATTTTAATGTTATACTCAGGGTTATCTTTTTGAGGAGTTCTAACCCTTGTTCAGAGAATGCAGTCAGTATATTTTAGGCCTAGCCAACAAGGCTGGGTTAACATAGGTTTTACAGTTATTCAACAGGTGAGAGAAGTGTTTAGCTCTGGTTTGAAATTAATCTTTATTTCTAAAATAATGACAGTTATTTGCCCGTGAAGATGGAATCTAAATCCTTTTGCTGTTTTAGCTATAATCACTGAACTCTGCTTAGAAATTCAGTAACTCATTCTTAAGACTTAATTATATTAATTCTCTCCTTAAAGACAAAATACTTTTGTGTCAGTCATCAAATATTATGAGTTTGTAAAATGATCTTAAAAAAAAGCAATTGTAATATGGAATAATAATTCTTACAAGACAAATATCAAACTGATACCAAAATTAATATAAAAGTATAGATGAAAATTCGAATAACGCATATGTCCGTAGAGAGTTTGGGCTGTCATTATGAGTTTTATAAGAGCTGCCATAAGCAAAACAGACTTCATTAAATTTTGCATAATAAATGACAGTATGTTTACATTTTATTTTGGTGGTTTAATTTTTCTATTTATGATTCTTAGCTGTTGGTTTTGTGAATATCTTCATTTATCATTTTATTTTATTTTTTGAGAATCAGAAGGCTAGCTAGATAATAAACTGTGATTTTTTTTTCTCTGTTGAATTGCTTCTTTGTTTATCTGCCTATTATTTCTGCTAGGATGAGAATGTAACATCTGTTCACCCTTCTTAGAATCAGTGTAGTATCTGTACCTATAGAAATCTAATTAAATATAATACAAAGAATTATCTATGTATTCAATTCTCTTACTTTTCTTATTTTGCATTTATTTTTGAGGAAGTCTCATTTTAAACTCTTCCAAATAATAACCATTTTCATTTGTAATATTTTATATAGGTATTAGAATAACTATCGTATTCTAGATACAATACTCTGATCTTAGGTGCTGAATCTTTGGCACAACACATAGATTCTACACTCTGATTAACTTACATGGGTTGACATGCTGTTAAGAAAACCTTTCAAGATAGAATTGTAGATCCATGTGTTAATAATCCTATTACATGTATTTTTTCTTTTTTTTTAGAAATAAATCTGTTAACCTTTATTATAATATTTACTTGGACTGGATAACCTTGGAAAATTTGAAGAATCATTTATCAAGATTTGATGTAGCCTTAACTGCTGGTTTTTAGTAAGATGATATACTCTGTGCTGGAATTGGTTTTAAACCATTAAACATGGAACTGACCCTGTTAGACTAAAATGGAAATATCACACTGTAACAATTAAATTCAATTTTTAAAAAATTATTATTCATTGTATTGAAGTATGTATTTTTAATAGGGTAATTCCATTCAACTGATATGTATTCATTTATCCTTTAAGGTGTACATACCTGATTTCAGTCACCTAAAGTTTCAGAAGTTATAAATGTGAAATTGAATTTTAACAGTTACCACACAGTAAAACTTTGATAATATGTATAGAATGGTGTGATGAATAGAATAAACTTGCTCTGGTAATGAAATCCAGTTGAAATAAACCTACCTTCCCTGACCTCAAAAAATAGGTCTTTCTGATGTACTAGTTATTCATGATAAAGGTTTCTGCATTATATTCTGCAATGATCTGTTATAGAAAATTAGTGTACTACTTTGTTTATGTAGGATTAACAAATTTTCTAGAAGCTTACTAATGAAATTTTATTATACAATTCATTTTTTCTCTTAATGCAACCATGGTGACCACTGAAGAGAGAGAGAGAGAGAGAGAGAGAGAGAGAGAATGCATTGCATTAAAGATATATAATAATTATTGGTTTTTCAATCTATTGATTATCTGCTTATGACATGTGTAAGATGAAGTAACTTGAAAGAGCTTTCATCATTTTATACAAATCATAATGATGTAAGTCTAAGTATTAAAGAGATCTTTTGAATTTGAAGGAGGAATTCTTTAATGGTGGAAGAATATTAATATTACAGGAAGTATATTGGCCTCAAGAAGGATAATGAGGAAAATTATTGTAATCATCTTTAGTATGTCTCAGGATGTGATTGTTTCATTCAATCTATAGAAGATTTAAACATTTTTGTTGTTGGTTTTTCTTTTTCTTAAAAAAAGTAGTATTGGTTATAAAAGCTTGGTCATTGTATAAATTGTAAACAATATTTAAGATCTAGTTGTGCTTCTCAACCCTTTACAACACCCTGTCAGTAGAGTTTAGAATACACTGACGGTATTCCCTGCAGAGGAATAAGACCTCACAAGAGGTATCCTAAGCATGACACTAAACTGCATCTGATGGTGAGGCTCCAGTTGTATAGTTGTGTGCAATACCTCTTCATTACTCCCCGGTTAACTCTGAAATGGAGTTGTAATATTTGTTTATGGGTCAAACAGATCTGTTAAAAATTATTTGTGTTTAAATGGAATACTTCATACCATATAACTGCGTGCAAAGTATTTGTTTTAAGAATATACCCTGTCTGAAGTTATTAAGCAAATACTATAAAGTTCAGTAATTAAAATTTGATTTGAAAAAATTGTCAAATTTTAAACAATCAATTCAGATTTTGAAACAAAGCTGGAGTTGAAATTTTTAGTAGTATCAATATGTTTAATTGAAGTTATTTGATGTATAAAAAAACTGCTGTCTGAAGTTATTAGACAAAACCAAAAAATCCTATTTTACTTCAATAAAAGGTAATAAGATCATTAACAATTGATCGACATTGATAATTGAACAAATAAAAAACACATTTTTGGATCTTATACATATTAATATAGTGACCTTTCTTTTCAGTAACAGCCAGTAATTTATTATAGATTGATTTTAATTTTTTTACTTTTGCAAGTTTAGTTTCTAATATGATAGTTTTAATAGCTTCTCATAGGTCTGCTTTGCTGCTATATTGTGTGCCACCTTCATATAATTTCTTCTTCACAATTGAACATGAATTTTTGATCAGATTAAGATCAGGACTTAATAATAGTCATTTCATTATCTTTTCTCCTCAAAGAATTCATGGGCAAGTTTAGATACATGAGAAGGAGCATTGTCATGCATAAATACATACTTCACTTTGAAACTGTGAGACAAGGACTTATACCATGCAAAGAAAATCTTGTCCATGAAATCATAATAGTTAGCACTATTCAGTTTAACTCCTTTATCAAAATTTGAATGGTTCAATAATGGCTTGGTTGACAATTCCAGCCCATATCATCACACTACCACCTTTTTGTTGCCTTCTTTTTTAGCCACAGCGACATCTGAATTGGATAAAATTCATCTTTTAGCTCATCAAAAGTCACTGGAGATTCTTTCATGAAAATTACTTTAAAAAAGTCAATTTATATGTATTTCTTCACCCAATTTTGACACTTTAAAATATTTGTTTTAGTGAGAGGAGGTTGTCTTGGAAATTTTTTCTTTTTTTTTTACAGATCCCAGTTCACAAAGTATTTAAGATCTTTTGTCCTTTTTGACTCCCTCAATTCCAATCTTTTCAAAGATCTGAGTGTTGGTCAATAGTGGTTGTTTCACTATAACTTGCTTTAGTTTATATTCATCTTGAGGAAGTAACTTTTTAAAGCTTTTTCTTTTGCCTTGAGTTCTCAGCTAACCACTAAAAATGGCAAGAAATTTAGTTAAATATTTTTCTAAGGGTGGAAATGAATGAATGTAAATTTGGCAAATATTTGTTCTGAACTTTTAGAGTTATTGAGGTTTATTTGATTTGCATAATAACTTTAGACAGGCTGTTGTTACTTGATACTGTAATTGTTAGCTAAGGATTATTATTAGTTACAAGAAATCAAATAATTGTGTAAATCAATACTCACCCTTAGTGGGGTAAAACCCCCTCATCCTGAAAAGGGGATATCCTGGGTATGACACTAAATTGCATCTACTAATGAGGATCCAGTTCTGGTGTATGGAGTCACCCCTTCATTGCCATTACTCTCGAGTCCACTGTTACCAGGAGTGGTAGTACCTGTTAGGGTTGTATCTATGGGTTGAATAGATCTGTTTAAGAATTATTTGTATTAGGAATACTTGATTCTCTATAACTGTAGATTATTTGTATTATGAATAGTTACTTAAAGCTATAATTATTTACTTAAAATTATTATTACTTTTTGAAATCATATAACTGAGCCAACAAATGATGATTATTTGATAAAAATAATTACTTGAAATCATACAATTGTGTATAAAGTATTTGTATTTGATAGGAATATAACTGGGCAAAAACTCTGAAAATTCTACACAAAATGTATGTGCCTTTTGAAAATTTTTCATATGGATAACCTCAAGATGATTCGCAGATACAAAAACCTATTTGTTACAGCCCATTCCTTCAAAATCAGGAGGACTTTTTTGACCAACTGTATACATGAAAAAGTTATACCTACCAGTATATCCAGTGTTCTTCATCCTTCCCAACATATTTTCCCTGATTATGTACAGCTATACCTTAAAACTTCCATTCTTGATTTAAAATTTTCCAAGGCACATACATTTGAAAAAGCCAGACACTAATAGGATTAGAACTTAATTGGAAACATGGAATGTCCCATAACATGGCTGAACAACTTAAATCTGAGATATCCAAGATAAATGATAAACACATTTCTAAACTCTAATCTAAATTTATATCTTTATGCAACAAAAGTTACTGGAAAGATTTGGGCATTGCTGATCTTGTTAACATTTTCAGTATCAGTCTCAGATCTGTCAAAACTGAAGCCCCTAGTTTTGGGTTAAAATCTACTACTGGTATCAGAAACCATGCTATGGGAAAATTAATTAACACAAATTACAGACTCTATGACTCTGACTTCCACAAAGGATTCATACAAAGTATCATCGCCACTTCCACAAATTGCCATTCTGATGAGCTGACCCTACCTAACAGATACATAACTACCTTGAAATTTCTCTCTTCTAACCACAACATCATTATTTCACCTTTTGACAAAGGCGAAGATGTTGTCATTATGGATTCTATCGTCTATAACCAAAAACTTATAGATTTACTAGATGATAACAACATCTATGAACAGATATCCCTACAAACTGTTTTAAATAATATTACTGACTTAAACAAATGTTACAAAAAATTTATAAGGATAAATCTTGGTCCTCAGTAATCAATTACCACCCCATAATCCCCAAAATTTATGGTCTTCCTAAAACCCACAAACCTAACATTCCCGTAAGACCTATTATTTCTGGCAAAGGATCTGCCCTCCATAATATGCCAACTCAAAATCTTATAAAACTAGTCCCCCCACATACATTCATAACTTTGCCAAACAATTCTTCTACCAACAGCATAATAAACAACTTAAATAAACTTGATATCAAAACTGCCTCTTTACCTTCTAAAATGATTTGCGATTTAGTACGCTGTAGTCCTCAACACAACTGGTTTTTATTGTATCCCTTGTAAGAATTGTAAATTAAAATGGATTGGTGAAACATCTAAGAACCTTCATGTTTGCTTGAAAAAACACAAAAGAGACATTAGAATTGGTAACTTAAACAATACACTTCTTCAATACATTTCTCAATCTAATCAACTTTGATTTTAATTCTGCAAAGATGCTCATTTATATTCACAATAAAAAACTAAGACAAATTTTCAAGGCCAGTGCTATTTCCTAAATACTCGTCCAGGTTTTTATAATATTTCTCTGTACTTGAACAAATCAATTTTAAATAGCAACAATATATTCCATATTTAGTTAAAAATTTAACATATATCATAATTTTTGCACTTTCTCTTTTTCTTTTTCTTTTTCTCTTTCTTTTTCTTTTTTCTTCATTCTTTTGATTAAAAATCAGAACATAAATTCTATACAATATTCTTAATAAGTCAAATGACATAATTAAAAAAAACCCACTGATTTACAAATTAAATAGCCAACTTTTTCTTGATATACAAAATTTTCCTTAGGTTTTTGTATTTTGTATTTTTAAACATCCATTGTTAATTTAACATCCCTAATATCATCTTTCACAGTCCTGATGATGGTTTATGAGAACTGAAACACTATAGTGTCGACTTTGCTTCTCAATAAATCTCTCCTTCTACTTGGATTACATTGTTATCAGTTTTTTCTACATACTTTTGAATTACACTCCTTTATTTACTTCCAAAAAATGTAAATATAAATGTGATTCCCTAACCTCTAGACTGGTTGACATGTTGTTAAATCAATCAACAATCAACTCCTTACAACCAGCTGTGTAAACTAAAAAAACATATTCTACATCCTTTGTACACCAGAACATTAGAAACAACATGATACTTCAAATTATGAATAATGCAATGGTAGTTTTATTAGAGAAAAATACAGCAGACATCTTTGTCATAAATTTTTCATGAATGCATGAAAGCAAATGTACTTGAGATTAGTTGGGTAAGAGATTAAATACACATGTGCACAGATATGCATACACATATGTACTGATTTTCATTGTTACAGATAAAGAAAAATGAATGAAATTAAGACAATCTGACAGTGGTTTGCGATTGCTGTTAGATAAGGATATTATCTAATTTTAAATAGCAAAGTAGTTGAATGTTTTGTACTTTTACAAGTTTTTATATATATTTTTTTACATGCTGGTTATTTCATAGAAAGTTTATATCTGAAATGATTTATGTTCATGTCCATTTGACAACATATTTGCTTATAATTCATACCAAATATTAAAATTCCTATAGCAGAACAATTACTCTTCATTTTCCTTATTAGCCTGTCTTTATATATATATAATCATATGTGTTATCATAGGTGTAGTTCACAAATCATGCTTATTTTATTGTGTGTGTGTATTCTCTTTAGCTACCAAAACTGTGTTGTCATTTCTGGTTGGCGGCTGATGAGGGCAGGGTATTGCACATGCTTTTACACATTGTATGATGAAAAAAATATATAAGCATATGTGTTATATTAGGTGTAGTTCACAAATCTTACTTATTTTATTGTTTGTGTATTCTCTTATTTGTATACACACGAGCAAATGTGTATAAATACATTTGTAAGCATCATATTTAAGAATATTTATCCAACTTCCATATTGTTGAGCTGTGACACAAGGCTAGTTTAATGTAGAGCTCTTACAGGAAGCAAGCCTCTCAAGAGAGTGGGCAGTACTAAAAATAGATTCAGTTCTATTACCTTTTGTGTTAAGGAACATCTCGGGTGATAAGCAATAAACCTAGCTCTCCTTCAGCACAATGAGATGCTAAGAGTTGACTCAGCACTAAGAGTACTTGTATATATTTGCATGTTTTTGCGAATATTTACAAGTTTGCATTCAGTGTTTCAAAATTTTGAACTGAACCATTTACTTTACTGGTTTAACTAGCACTTATATCCATGAGATATCTCTATATCATAATCCAAAATTGACAAAACAAAAACTGAATTTTAATTTTCACCATTCATACTAGATGAAGAAAATTATTGCTGTCTACAAATTGAGCCAAACTCATGAGTAGTGACCCTGGGAGATACCAACAAGAAATGATTAGTATTAGCAACACCTTTCCAAGTGACATCTGCCCTTACAAGAATGTCAGTTTCTACATACAGAAATTCAGTGGTAGATGACTAAAGTTGAAAAAGTGTCACAAGGATTCTAACATCAAAGGTATATTGGAAAAGATTCAAGGAAGTTGTTGGGTCATACAGCATCAGGACAGTATTCAAAAACAGTTTCCCACTTTATAGGTATCTAAATAATATCTGGGCACCATTTGACACAAACCTGGCCAAGAACTGTGTGTATACCATTCCAAGCATTTGTGGTAGAACATCAGAAATATGTAGAGACTATGAAGTCAGATATAGCTGATCATGTATTGAAGGAAAAGGTGGGATAACAGATCCATATGGAAAAAGACGAAATGATTGAAAGCAACATTGGAGAATAAACATTTGAAAAAATTAGAATATATACTAAGTTTCCTCAGTGAGCCTAGTGCAGAACTGAATAACATCTTTGATGATGAAGAAAAGACATAAGATTTAAGGCTTCAAGATAACACCATGTGATTATTCTATGGGACCATGGTCTAGAGGATATGAGCATTGATTAAGTGGTGGTCATTAATTCAATTTATAGTTCAGGTAGGAGATACAGTTTTATTACAAGAATGAAAGAACAGAATAATTAGCTAATATAAAAACAGTCTACCTCTGTGGATAGAATAAAGGGTTCATTTTAAAATTCCTAGAACATTACTGAATATGATATACAGCTCAAAAAGATCAGAAGATATAAAAGCTGAATCATTGTGACTATAACAATCAAATTGGCTTGAAAAGAGATGCTAAGAGTTGACTTGAATAGTTTACATGAATTGATTGTTCATCTTGGCTATTCAAACAAAGTGCCATTGTGTATGTATTTACTTATGAAGTAGTTTTGTTAATGGGTATATTTTATTTTCTCAAAAGTTATTTTCTTTTTCCACTTCTTTCATAAAACGCATGTATACAATCTCCAAAATATAAAGTGGATATGAAGATGAAGAAATATAAGCTCAGGTAAACATGATTTGAACAAATCATTCCAATTTACAGTGAATATATCTCTCCAAACCAATACACTGATATCGGTATATAGGTGAATATATATATATATATATATGATAAAATTTGTGTGTATACACAAATACTTTTGCAAATAATTGTATGTTATTTTGTGTGTATGATACATATACACCCATGCCTACAAGAGAGGATATATTTTTTATAATTGCTATTTATTGAATAGAATTATTTTGCCTGCACAGAAAAGGATATTTTTCCAGTTCTGTACCCAAGAGGTACACATTGTGGAGGCCTGGAGTCTTTTGAGAAATTATTGCAAACATCTTGCTTTAAAAAAAAAACAAACATATCTATAATCATTATCAAGATTTATTTTTAAAATTATTTTCTTTAGGTAATCAATGAATTTCAACTAAACTGTTTCCCTGTTTATCTATCATTATTTTAGAAGACATTTCTGTTTGTGTTCGTTCTTTAAAGTGTCAAGAGAATTTGCATAGATGAAAGTTTGAATTAAAGAAGTCAAGAAAAAACTGTATTATACAGTGTACAATTGTTTTGTTTCAAATCACTTGTTGGTTATTTGTGTTTAATATCTTAATAATCCTTGTGGGTTATTTAATGCCAAATCCTGTATATATATATATATATATATATATATATATATATATATAAAATTTATAGTTGAAGAGTTTATTGGTTGAACTATTTTTAAATAAACCAGACAGAGCTGATTTGTTTGCACATGGTTAATTGGTTTTAAGTTTTACTATTGTTTGCACAAAATTAAATTTTTTCACATATTGGTATTTAACACTAATAATTCTATCTAATATTGGTTGTTTGTTTGCACACAATTTAGTGGTTTTAAGTATAGTGAATAATTAAATAGTTCTTTTTGACCCATAGATTGGGCTTTAACTAGTATTACCATGCTGGTTCAAAGTGGACCTGGGAGTAATGACAGTGGAAGAGTTCTCCTCATTCCTCAAACTCCAGGACTAGAGCCTTAGCATCAGATGCAGTTTAGTGACATATCTAGGACACTTATTGGGTAGGGTTTTATCCCTCTGCATAGTTGCAGCCAGTGTATTCAATAACCCTAGAAATCACTTGTATGATTATAACTTTTTTTTCAAAACCTGTCAATATAACTGACTCTATACTTTTTTTTTCAAAACCTGTCAGTATAACTGACTCTATACTTTCCTGGTCACAATTATTTGCACTGATAAAATTTCAGTTCATTATGTAGAATATCTTGAGAAAAATGAATCAAGTGAAACTGATTTGGTCTATTGACAACTCATAAATGATGAAGAAATGCAAATTATAAAACAATAAGTTTATATAAATTTGATTATTTCATGTTTTATTTATAAAATTATATAAAAAATGAAAGTTTACAAATGATAGAGACAAGAGCTGTAAGTAAAAGAATGACTGATGTACTTATAAACTTGTTTTAATGGGTGATCATAGGGCTCGAGTTGAATTTAAATGTATAATGTTCCTTAGTATACATTCCTCTGAAAGGAAGGAAACTTTCATTGAAGGTACTATTTACCAACCCCTCCGCTCGGGCAGGATATGACACAAGGTCAATTTTTTAAGCGGAGTTTAACAGGTTTGAATTCAGAGTTTTCCTTCTCCTAGACTAGTTGCCTCACCAAGGCTGAAGAACCTAGTCCGTCCTACTATTTATCCATAGCTGGAGGGAGAATAAGGGGGTTCATGCTTTTCCCAAGGGTATTTGCCCGAAAGTGAACGTAATAGCGCGACTGGAGTACGAACTCGCGTACTACGATTCCGCAGTTCATCGCTTTAACCATTACACCACGAGGACATTGAAGGTAATTTGAAGATGCTCTTCTAAAGGAATGAGTCATGATCAATTATTACTTGTATAAGTAAGATATAAGAATTTTTAATGTTTGCAAGTGTAGGTTATTTTTTTATCTCTAGAAAGATTAATGTCTTTACTTAAAACCAAGATAATTTTCTTTTGTGATAATCCTGTAGAGTTATATAAAATCAAAGAAGTTAATTTTGAAAGTATTGTATATTGAAGAATGAATGCCATTGTGAAGCAAAGTAATATAAGATTATTTTAGGTAGAAAACTAAAATAGTGTGATTTTTGTTTTTATTAATAGTAATAATTATGGGTTACTTGAGAAGCAGAGCATTTGCTGTTGTGATTTGCTTGAGGCTCTTGAATTTGCTTTGCTAAGTGGTAGGAAAAGTTTTCTTATTTTTGTTTGCTAAAAAGTTTGTCAGTTCATCTGAATTTTTATAGAATGTGCTGATTTTAAAAATTCTAAACCAAAAATAATTGTAGTATAGCAGATAAACTGGATAAAAGATGCAGTTTTCTTCAATAAAATGCATTTTTTAATAAATAGCTTGATGGCCTCTTTAATGTTATTGAATACTTTGCATTACAAAGCCTTGCATCTGGTTTCAACATTTTGGTTATATAGGCTATCAAAAAAATTCATAGATAAATAGATGCTATCAGGATATAGGATAGAATACATTCCTTGTTCTCTTGTACTATAAAGAGGAAACAAAAAGTTAAGTTTTACAAAAAGCAAAACAATCCAAATTTTGCTGTCACTTTTTAAATTTAAATGTTTTTTGTTTTGTACAAAGGAAAATGGTGTCATTATGATTGATTTCAATGAAAGAGACAATCATACAAATAACTTGTGAGATAAATAGCAATAAATAAATAGATCATGTTTATCTAGAAGTACAGTATCAAATTCTTTTTGTGTGTGGACATTAAATTGTGACTGACTTAAACCAAAATTGTTCATATTACTATTAGTCTCGTAGAAATATAGTCATTTGAATTGTATTATCACAATTTTCAATATATTTCAGTATATGAAATATCTTTCAATAGCTCTATGATGTACTGCAGAACTGAGTGTGAATTTATATATAATTTGACATTTTTTTTTATTTATTCTATCAAATCATATTAAAACAGATTTCTCATAAATGGTAAATGTGGGAGAGAGAGAAAAAAAAGAAAGGCTTTAAAATCGGTTATATGCAAACCATTTAGACCTGACAGGCATCCATTTAGAAAACTGTTTTAGCTTGTATATACTTAAATCTGTCTGCATATATTTTAATATTCAGTATATATTAGTGTATGTGTGCAATTGCATTGATAGATATGTATTTATTCATACTATCTGCAGGTAAAAGAAAAGAAAAGAAAAAAACAGCTCCCCCCCAAAAAAAAATTTAGGTGGGTGGGGGATTTAAAAAAATTGTTCGGATTTAATCTGGAAATCAAATTAAGACTACCTAAGGAAACCTTCAAGACAATATAGACACACACAAAGGTAACTTGTCAGAAAGTCTCATTTATGAAGATTTATAAAGTTTACTTAATGCATTATATATAAAAGGAAGTAGAGGAAGTGACAAAAAAGATAGCCTTTGGCAACCATCACAGAGTATAAATCTATAATATTCAGTAAAAACACCCAACTTATCCTGATTGAATGAATGAATGAACCAGGAAGTGTTGTTCTTTGTAAGTTGTTCCTGTCTGGACTCCATCCAATTCTTTGGTTGTCTTTTTAACAACCAAGCTGAAAATTAACCCAAAGTGCATTCATTCCATTCAAGAGCCATGTTCATTGAAATATATGAGCTCCAAGTCAATTATTTTCATTGTGCAACTCTGCCATTTTATGATGATGACAAATGTTTAAGGTCCATTGTAGAATTGGTCGTATTGGCATTTTCCTACTGATTGGATTATTCCCCTAGGGGCACACAGTGTTTGTATGCACCGGTGGCACTGCTTTGACACAACCATCAATAGCCAATGAGATAAATAAAACTGCTTAAACATCTTCTTCACCTTTTACTAAACTCTTTCTCAGGTTTTATGTTGATAGGGTAATTGCCTTGACCAATTCCGGCATATTGGTAACCTCTGAAACAGGATTTCCTCAACTCTCTTCTGATTAAAGGTGAAATTGATTTGTTGACTATAAAAGTTTTTTAAGCTAAAATGTCATCTGGGAATAAAAATTAACAGGAAAATTGTTTGTACTTTCATTTCCTAAATGTTGGACCAACCATTTTTCATAAAACTGATTCATTTGTCACTCTCAATAATTTTTCAGTTAAAAAACTGATTTTTACACATAATCAGTCATATGGAAAATTATCAAGTGTTTGTAATTTGTAGGTATATTGTCATCACTAATTGTTTAATATTGACATTGTTAACCTTTCATTTAAATTAATGTACAATGCTGAAGATCTCTTATTTCACAGTAAATATTATCAATTCTTTTTTTCACTAATGGTACACAGGCAGTGTTAAATTTTTGTTGTTTTGTTGGTAGCTCACTTTAAGACATTTTCCAATTGGTTGTTTGTTAATTAAATGTTAATGTATAGAAAATGATATGACCACTCTACAAGGATTAAAAGAATTAACTGATTATGATAGGGTTAATAAAATTATAAATATTGTTTGTTGATTCATAATAGCTATCTTAAAAAGATGTTGAACAAAAACAGTTTATTTGAAGAAGTAAGATAAAAAATGGATAAATTTTATCAATCATTTGCAATCTTATCTTTTATTTTTATTATTTTCAATAAGCAACTGTTTTGTTAGCTTTAATGATTATCAGCTTCGGTAGAGTTATCAATGTTGAGCTTCTCTCAAACCAGCAATGTTAGTTTCATTATAAATGGGATCATTCACTTAAATAGTAACTAAATTTTTCTCAAAAATAAGATAATTATTTACTTGCAAAATGGAGCTACTTATGTTACAAATCAGAATCATCAAATTTTACATTAATATTCTGTTTAAATCTTTTAGATTTATTTATTTACTTATTATTGTAAGGTTATATTTAATTAATTTTTGTTGGGTATATGCATTGCTATTAATTTATCATGTTTGAAATAAAAATTGACAATGATTTTTCTCAATGTTATCTATTGGTGTCATTATTATACATGTATTCAATAGAATTTCCATGAATATATATATATATATATATATATATAAAACCCTGCAAAAATGGTACCTCATAGTAAGATTTTTATTAGAGTAATATATTTAAAAAAGCAATTTTCACTTCAATTCAGAGCAGAATTATAATTTTGTAGGGTTTGAGTTGACACTGAATATACTTTTTTTAATCCTTCAAATTTCTGATATAATGGGGATAACTATTGCAGTCACTTGATGACTTATGGTTTCCACTGGTATCATGTTGTTAGGCATGGTTCTGCTTGGGTTGACTGTGTTAGTGTTCTTCACAACCATACACCCCTCTGCCCATATTGTGTTTTGATCACAGAAGGTAAGAAGATTGCTTGATGAAGTCATTGAAGTAATGGACAGGTTGACATCCAATGATTACATCAAAATAATCCTTCAACATGAACATCAACATGGATTAGAAATATAACAACTCTTTTTGTTTATATCATTTGTTGTGTACAGCTGTTTCGACCATTCCCATTACTCTCTTAGTCTAGTGACACTGAAATATGTGACACACTTGTAAACAGTCCAGTAGTGAGTCAAGTCTTTCATAATTGGAGGCTGAAACAAGGTCTGTAGTTCAGGAGGTCTTGGAAAGTGATGTGGATTCCAATAGCTGTGATCAGTTGACTGCTAAGATGTCCAAATTTCCAGCTTATATTGAATCCAGTCTTCAACTGGCATAGGAATTGGTTAGGTATGGGGGTCCAGTTATCTCTTTATCCTTATGTCTTAGAAGTTGCTTATTCCTCCCACTCTATATTCAACTTAGGTCTCGTTTTCCTGAGTGAACACAACTGTCTGTCATGATGAATCTGATTTTCAGAATACATAAGCAAAGTGATGATTCCAAAATTATCAAGCAACCAATATTTTCCTAGATGATGGTTCACTCTAAACATTTTTTAGAATACAAACAATCCTGCTCCTCTCTGACAATTTAAGTGACAATCCTGACAGCCTTCCCTGCCTGCAAAATCATTCTACTTATTTTTGTCCAGAAAATATTTAGCATTTAAAGTTTTCTAATTAGATTCTTCATCCTTGACATTTTCTTATGCAAACAAACTTGTTCCTCTCTGACAATCTGAGAGACAATACAGATGACCTTTTTTTATAACCCAGTTAGCTGGGAATGTAAAATACACCAATTCATCACTATAGAGGGGTAGTATATTCTGTCTTTTATTCTGTAGATTTACATTTTGTAATGTTCAATTGGGATTTCTGTTTTTGTTAAATGACACTAGGAGCATTTAGGTTTAATTAATTCAACAACTATAAACTTTTGATTTCATGTTATGTAAAAATATTGACAGAGTTGTCTAAAAATGAATTCATTAAGCAGGAAAGTCGATGTTATAATGTTTCGGTTTTAATATACCATCATAAGAACTTTAAAAGGTGATATCAGGTGTTTAATTAAATACAGTGTATTTCATTAAACATCCATTGCTATTCCTTCAATACCTGATATCACCTTTTAAAGTCATAATGATGGTATATCAAAACCGAAATGTTATAGCGTCAACTTCCTTGGTTAATAAATTCATCACTTTTAGACTACTCTGTTTGTCAATAATTCTACATACTGTTGGATTATTTTCCATTATTTACTTCTATTCCTGTTATGTAAGAATGCATTTTTTGAAAAATTGTCAAAATGGGGATATTTTTATTTAAGACACACATGATGGAACAAAATAACAAATAAGTTTGGTTTCGTTTGTTGGGATTTATGGCATATCAACCTTTGTAGATTATTTAACGCCAAATCCATTTTTATGTAAATAATCTGTTCTATTTAAAACAATTCAGTTTAGCATAAGTACACAGTTTAATTGTCAAAGACATTTCTATTTCAAACTATTCAAGCAGTTATATGTAACAATTCAGTAAAGTGTAAATACTGTTTTAATGTTGAAAAACAGTTCTATTTCAAATAATTCAGTTAAGCATAAGCACGCAGTTTAAATGTAAGTACAGTTTAATTGTCAAAAACATTTCTATTTCAAGCTATTCAGTTTACTCAAACAATTCATTTTAGCATAAGTATGCTGTTAGTTCTATTTAACCCATGGATAGGGCCCTATCAGGTGCTACCACTCCTGGCCAGAGTGGACCTGGGAGCGATGGCATTGAAGAGGTACTTTGCATTCCCCAAAGCTTCAGCACTGCTGGAACCTCACCATCAGATTGTTTAGTGTCATATACAGGACACTCAGCCGACTTTGTTAATACACAGAGTTAAATGTCAAACAGTTTTATTTCAGATAATTCAGTTCAGCATAAGTACAGAGTTTAGACATCAAAACAGTTCTATTTTGAGCAATTTAGTTCAGCACTAGTACACAGTTCCAATGTCAAAACAATTCTATTTTAAGCAATTCGGTTTAGCATAAATACGCAGTTTAAATGCAAAAATCAGTATAGTGAAAGAAGCATGGTTTAGTTCTATTTAACCCATAGATAGGACCCTTATCAGGTGCTACCACTCCGGGCCAGAGTGGACCTGGGAGCAATGGCAATGAAGGGGTACTCCGCATTCCCCACAGCTCCACCATTGCTGGAAACTCACCATCAGATTGTTTAGTGTCATATATCAGGACACTTGTTGGGGGGTGTGTGTCTTACCCCTCTGCAGAGAAGCAGTCGGTGTATTCTACAGCCCCAGCCAACTGGGCAAGGAACAAAATAAGCCGTATTTCAGGATATTATATTTATTCTAAGGTAAAAATGTGCTTTAAATGCCTTCACCCCACCCAACCCCAATCAAACTGTATTTTATAGAGAAGTATAATAGAAAGCAGGCCAATGTCTAGCAGGCGGAGATATGAATGCACAAATCGGGAAAAACAGAAACAACAAATACAGCCTACACAACACGTCAAACAGGAATGGACAACATCTAATTGATTTCATGATAGAAAATAGATTAACATGCCTCAATACAAACTTTCAAAAAAGGGAGGGAAAATTATGGACCCACACATATGCGAACAAGAGTAAAGCACAGATAGACTACCTCTTTATAAACAGAAAATGGAAAAATAGTGCGATGAATTGCAAGGCATACTCCACTTTCGAGGGTGTGTCCTCCGATCATCGAATAGTCACGGCCAAAATACGTCTAAGCCTACGAAAAAATGCCACACGAACAGCGACAACTAGGCACTATGACTGGGCCCTACTTAACAACAGAGACATTAGAGACAAATATGCATTAGAATTAAGAAACAGATTCGAAACACTACAAGAGAAGACAGAAAAAGTTACCCCAAATGACGAATATGAAAATTTTGTTGAAGCACACCTAGAGGCGGCATCAAAGTGTATCCCAACAAAACCTAGAACTAAATATAGAGTCCCTTGGGAAATGTCAGAGGTTAGAGAAAAACGTGCACTTGTGAAAACTGCCTCCAAAAGCTATCGGAAGAACCCAACCAACACAAATGCCCGAAAACTAGAAAAGGCACAATATCAATTAGCAGGAATATATCTAAAAGAACAGGCAGAATACATACAAAATCAGATAGATAAGATTAGAGACTCGGTGGAAGATAGACAATCCAGGATAGCCTGGCAAACAATAAACGAAGTAAGTAGAAGGAAGAGCACAGCCAAAGCAAAATTGAAAGCTGCAAGCCAACAAGAAAGAGTAAAACTGTGGGAACAGCATTTCAAAACTCTACTAGGAAGCCCGCCGAAAATAACGGATGAACCGATCACCAGAATTATCAGTAAGCAATTAGACATTAAACTAGGGCCTTTCACCAAAGAAGAACTTGACTCGGTTCTTAAAAAAATTAAAAATAGGAAAGCTGCAGGGCTGGACGAGATCCCCCCAGAAGTGTGGAAGACTAGACAATTCGACGATATACTGCTCCGGCAATGCAACGCTGTCTATAGTCAAAATAGGATAGAAAGATGGATGAAGGGATGCATCCTTCCTTTCACTAAAAAAGGCGACCTCGGATTAGCCAGGAACTACCGAGGGATAACACTTACATCCATAGCAGCCAAAATCTACAATGCCCTACTACGAAACTGCATAGAACCCAAAATCGACATCATCCTTAGGAAAAACCAAAATGGCTTCCGGAGAAATAGATCCACAACCTCACAAATATTGACCATCCATAGAATCCTTGAAGGCGTCCGGGCAAAAAACCTTCAGGCGACATTACTATTTGTTGACTTTACCAAGGCCTTTGATTCCATCCACAGAAGGAAAATGGAACTAATCCTACTAGCATATGGCCTACCAAAAGAAACCGTAGCAGCAATAATGATCCTCTACAGAAACACAAAAGTGAAAGTACGTTCACCAGATGGAGACATGGAATACTTCGACATTGTTGCAGGAGTACTACAAGGAGACACCTCTTTATCATCTGTCTAGACTACGTGCTTAGAACTTCGATTGACAAAATCAGAGAAAATGGCTTCGAGCTGACTAAGAAAAGAAGCAAAAGGTACCCCGCAAAAACAATCACAGACGCCGACTACGCTGATGACTTAGCGTTACTGGCAAATACACCTAATCAAGCAGAGACACTACTGCATAGTTTGGAACAAGCTGCAGCAGGCATTGGCCTCCATGTCAATGCGCACAAAACTGAATATATGTGTTACAACCAAACAGGCAACATTACCACACTAGACGGAGCCTCTCTGAGGCTAGTGGACAAATTCACCTACCTAGGAAGTAGCATCTCATCAACAGAAAACGACATCGACACACGACTGATGAAAGCATTGACGGCTATAGATAGGCTCTCAATCATATGGAAATCAGACCTGACCGATGAAATGAAGCGCAGTTTCTTCCAGGCAGCGGTTGTATCGATACTGCTATATGGATGCACTACATGGACGCTAACCAAACGGCTGGAGAAGAAACTTGACAGCAACTACACAAGAATGTTGAGAGCAATATTGAACAAGTCCTGGCGACAACACCCCACGAGACGCCAACTGTACGGCCACTTGCCTCCCATCACGAAAACTATACAGGTTAGATGAGCCAGACACACTAGACACTGCTGGAGAAGCAAGGATGAGCTCGTAAGTGACATACTCCTATGGACCCCCGCATATGGCCAAACAAAAGCAGGACGACCAGCCCGAACTTACATACAGCAGCTATGTGAGGACACAGGATGTAACCCAGAAGACCTGCTGGAGGCGATGAATGATAGGGAAAAGTGGCGAGAGATGGTCAAGGATATCTGTGCTAGTGGCATGACATGATGATGATGATGATGATGATGATAATTGAAAGTATCAAATGTGATTTATATAATTTTATGCTGGATTTTTTTGCTACACAATACTTTGTAGTTTAGTTTGATCATAGGATATAGCCAACATACTGGAAATATGCTAATCAGATATTGAAAATTACATTTGCCTGGTTCGGTCAGTACTTTGATGTGATATCCAAATAAACAAAAAACCCACTGTATTGTATTGAATTCAATAATACAATGAAAAATATTTTATTTTTAAAACAAATTGTATTTGACAATAAAAAGTGGATACTTTGCAATAATATGTAATACAAGAGGAATGAATCATTTGTCTCAAAGGCTTGTCTTTAGCCAAAGGAGGTGATACTGAATTCAATATGGGATTGGAAGGGACTCTATTACTATTTTATAGTGATCTAAATTATCTATAAAGTACTGCTTCTAATGATATGAAGGTGACGATAAACAAAAAATATCTGGAATTATTTAAAAGCAAGTGTAATATTCTGCCAAGATAATATTAGACTATATGTTTCTTTATAAAAATTGTTACAGCTTGACTGGCAAGTTTTCACTAATCTATCATATTCACCAGGTATTACACCTTTGGATTCAGCTCTTTGCAGTATTCTCCTAATAAAAAAAGATCAAAATACAGTTGGGTTTGAAAGACCTTGTATACTATTAAAATTTGATAAAGCAAAAAAAAAAGGTTTAGTTCAACCAAAAAATTAATCAAAATTTTGATTTGTTATTCAAATGACTTACACTAAGCATACCTCCTATTTGTTACAGTTATCATGATAGGAAATGGAATCAGTGAACTGAGTTCAAATTCTGGGGGGTGGGTGGGTGTGTGTCCTTGTGGTGTAATGGTTAAAGTGATAGACTGCGGAATCATAGTATGCGAGTTTGTACTCCAGTTGCGCTATTATGTTCACTTTCGGGCAAATACCCTTGGGAAAGGTATGAACCCCCTTATCCTCCCAGCTATGGGTTAAATAGTACCACTACTGTTCTTCTAGGAGAATGGCTTTGGCATTGAATAACCTACAAAGGTTGATATGTCATTAAACAAACAAACCAAACCAAACCAATCAAATTCTGGACGAGGCTGTTTACATTTCACTTCACCCAATGTCTAAGGGATGAATCTATACTCCCCTCAAACTGTGGGTAAATATTAGGGCAGACTGGGTTCTTTAGCCTTGGTAAATCAACCATTGTACAAGAAGGAAAACTGAATTCAAACTAGCTGTATTATACTCAAAATTGACTTCATGTTGCATCTTGCTTGTCGTGGAGGGCTTGGGTAAATACATACAAATTGGTACTTCAGACACTTCGATAGTTTGAGTCCTTTTTTGAAATATTGCAAATATTATTCAATATTCAGTACAAATTTTGGCATTCTGGTACTGAGGTATGTAAAACATTTAAAAGAACATTTCAGTCTTACTTACTTTTAGAGTGTACTATTTGCTAGTTTTATTTTTTCTGTGAAGAGTCTTGCAATAGATATTGACTAAGTTTAGCTTAGTTTTGGACAAAATAAAAAGTGGATAAACAGGTTTAGTGGGATTGTGTTGTTCCAATCTTTTCCAGGTGGCAAGGGTATACTTGCCTATCTTGAAAATTCAGGACGTGAAATCCTGACTTTGACCTGAACTTGAGCACTGACTGCTTATGAGGGTGTTTTTTTTTTTTTTTTATTGACAAGCCAATATTACCTTTGTATAATTAGAGCAGACAAATCTACTTATAAGCACAGAAATCCCCATAAAAGAAATTTTTTTAGCTCTATACAGTCACCAAGTTGAAACTTTGAAGTGTGCTACCAATCTATTTTTTCCTAATTTGTCATTTATATTTTCTAATTGTTGAATCATATTTATATTGTACTAAGGGAAGTAAAGTTTTGCAGTATTTTGGTAATATCTGGTAACATTTTGGTAACAACTCCCGATGCTTTTGTCCCAGAAGTTATGAAGGTGACAAACCACAGTGGAATGTGAGATGCTGAGCTTGCCTGATACTCTCAGAGTGCTACTTGCCAGTTTTGCCTCTTATGACTTTGAGCATAGCTTTAGAATCTATGGCTTTAGGCTTACCTGGCTATGCCTGATTGTTGAATTTCTTGCTGCCCAAATAAAATTTCTTGAGCCATCTGGTTTTTGTACAGTGATCAACTGCACCTTCTCCTTTTACACAATAATTTTTTTTAGTTTTTGTGGCCTTATCACTCAATTATAACTTGTAAAGCAAAAGCATAAGTTCTTGAATTAGACTATGTTGTGTACATTAATCTGTTTGGCCTTCAAATGACAGTGAAGCAATCCACATTATGTCAGTACACCAACTACTACAATACTACTAACCACATAAGCGACCTTCCAAGGCTTAAACTGATTTGGTCATGATATATATGTATCAAAAACTAGCAGATACCAAAATATTGCGAGAATCTTGTGTTAATGTTTTTGCTCTGCTATTTTCTTATCTAGCAATTCCATTCTTAGAAAATTTGAAAAAATTTGAGTTATTATCCAGTTATGAGTATCAAGTAAAAATCTATCAGTTTGAATTGTTATTCATTTTTTAAACTATCTTTTGAATAATTTAGTATGCAAATATATTTTCAAGGAAAAATTGAAAAGCAAAAATAATAAAATGAAAGTGTTTAAAATTTCAATAATACTTTAAATCAGTAGTTGAGAAAATGTTTCCTAATTCTAATATACAGGTAATGGCATCTTAATTGAGAAGTGCTTTTTTATGCCACCTGAAGATGTCCATCAAGTTGGTGAAATTATATATTCAATTGCTTAATGGTATCTGTAAATGTTTGAATTAACTCCTCTAAACATTCAGTACAGAATAATAAAAGCAAAAATAAAACAACAAACTGGTAGACTAATGTACAGCCAAAATAATTTGAGATTCCATTGATTGCCTCAATGTTATCACTTAATGGAAAGTTGTAAATGATCCATTATTCATCTATATTTCATTTTCTATTTCTGTCTGGCTATAAATTTTGTGTGAAGAATTTTGATAAGTGTATTCTTTTTGTGCTTTTTTATGAAATCCTATGATTACTTAAAATTCTGTACTACAGGTGATATTAACACCTTTCCCTTGTGTTGAGAATGACAGAAATCATTATCCATCTTGTAACAGCTACTAATTATAATAAAGTGATCATCTGTTAATCTTTTCGTGTTTCAAAAGTTTTTAACATTATTCTAATCTGGTTCTTTATTTTTTTTACCATGATGAAATATTTTATCAGCTAAAAAATCTGTCTTATAAAACATGTTTGATTTTTTTTTCCCCCCATACTAAAACAAATTGAAAATATATCTACCCTGACAAATTTTGATAAATAGTTTTTATTTTAGTTCTTTTTTTATTTATTGTAATTCTTGTCAAAATTGGTAATAATAGTTGACTTAGTTTATCTAAAAATAAAGAGGAAAATGTATCCACTTTAAATTCCAATTTTCATCTTTTACATAAAAAATATTTTTATCACAAATGTTTATCGGTTGGATATAAATGTAAAGTATTTGCTCTTGTTGGATTTTTAAAAGAAACCCAAATTGATATTTTTGATGCTGAAAATGGGAATAAGGAATGAATTCATATGTTAAATTTGAACTTCTGTTTAGTCCTCATAGATCAGTTGGATATTTACCAGCCTTCCTTGTGGCAAAAGAAGGGAATGATTTTTCTGAATTCTCGTAAGTCAGAATTATCATGAAGTTTTTTTATAGTTGGGGACCATGCACAAATTGAGACACATGTCACAAAAAATGCTCAATCCTCTCAGGATTCCTGTTCAGGGGTACCTCAGGCACTGAGCAATAAACTTGGCCTTGCCTTAAAGGAACAAATGCTACCTGTAGGAAAAGACTACTAGAGACCAGGCAACTAGCCTTAAATCAAATTACCCACCTAGGTGGCAAAAGAGAGATATGAGCATTTCTTTTACTCAAGGCTTATCCTTTATTTTTAAATGATGACCAGTGTTAAGTTGTAGTAAAAGGCAATTAAACAACTGAGATGAAAGAAGATACTGTTAAAAAAAATTGATTGTAATTTATAGTTTTCTAAATAAGAAATAATATTCTTTGCCTTCTGGAGATATTCAGAAAAGGGATTTTGTCACTGCAGAATAAGTTAAACAAAGAGAAAATGAAATGATCTAGAACAATGTGGCAAAATAAATGAATTTGATGAAATTGGTGTTATAGAGTTGGGAAATTCATGGTAGTCACAGTAGTCAATCTCACAAAGTTAATTTGATTTCTAATAAATGCCATAGGCTGTAACTACTTATTCTAATAACCCCATGTGGTGATTCTAAACAATGTACAAGACATTAGAAATCTTGGATTATTATTTCAAAGTTAATTCTTTCAGTATTTTAGTCTTGTTTGATGTCTATTCCACTATTGTAGAATATCAATTTTTAATTGTGTAATTTCAAGCTTGTGAATTGAAAGTCCTTATTTTAAGTTTGAATTCATTTTTTTATTGAAAAAGAGAAATTGTTACTCAATAGACTATATGTAAACTAATTAGGATAGGAGATTTATAATAGATTCTTCAGAACAAGACTGTATATGGAATTCTATTGAGAAATTTAAAATTTTAACTTTTATTCCTGTTAAAAAAAGCAAAGTACTATGATATATACCCTTTACTTTGAACTAAAGGAATAAAAAGGCCATAACTTATTTTTGCATTTTATTTCTTAGTATGATTCAACCTTTTAACATATATTCTGTCAATGCTTTGTAGAACATGATACTCTGTGCTAGATAATGGTGTCATTTTTTTGATAGTCTATAAAAGATTTTTTTTATTAATGAAGTATATTCTATGTAATTTTCTGTTCTTGTTTATGTTCAACAATTTTTGAATTTTAAATTAAACATAAAATTAAGTCAAGATAACATTTGTTATATCTTTGCTATCAATGAAAACAATTATAATGAAATAAATTTAAACAAGTTATTTCATGATTAGTTTTTACTGACAAAGGCAATCATAATTTAAGAGATAGCACAATATTTCTTGTACAAAGATGTATATATGTCTCTGAAGAAATAATGGTTTGTATTCAAAATTGTCTAATAAGTTTATTCTTCAATGAATAATTATGGAATTCTACTCATTAAATTTAACAGAATTCATAACAATGGAAATTTGTACTCACTTTGGCAGTACATGTTCATAACAATGGAGTTTTTCATGTAACATGATTGAGTAGCTAATGGAAGGTCTAAGTTATAAAGAGGATGGGAGGCTAATTTCTGGGGAAGGAGAGAGAGAGAGAGAGAGAGAGAGAAGAACAATTAAGAAAAAGCAGACAGTCTACAGAATGGCCCTCTGAGGAGTCAGGCCAAAGCACTTGTAAGTCAACCAGTCACAGGTGAATGACTACAGTAATTAAAAATGACTAGAAAAAAATGGAGGTCCCAAATCTTCTGTTTAGGTGTGGAACCACCAAAAATGGATATGTTCCTCCCTCCAACTCTAGTAAGGGGACAACTCAAGTTTGAAAGTTAGTTGTCAGTCAGATGCAATGAGGTAAAGACAGTCAATCAAAGACTAGATCTGGCAACGTGAAGATGGCTGAAGGCTCATTTTGGGGTAAGCTCTGAGAAGAGGTCTCACACGTGACACACAGCTGTGGAGATGAAACCAGAAAATAAGTATGTTAGAACTGCAACATAAAACCTGAAATAAAATTCAAGGTCTGTACCTGCTCTCTCTCTCTCCTTATGACATGTTGTTTCTCTTTACCCAGCTATTATTGGTGACTCAGTTTTCATACACTGTTTCTTTCTCCTGATAACTACTTGAAAAATGTAATAGTGAATAAACTTTTGTGTTAGTGAACTCAGAATTTTGTGTGTTTGTTACCTTTTCCCACAGTGAGGTTACAACTGAACATTTAATGTGTAATGGTACAATATCCTATTTGTTTCAGTAACATTACAACCTTCTATTTGAGACCCATAGTGGTATACTCATTCTGTAGTGAGACATACACACGTTGTATTTTATAAGTAGATTTTTTTCTAAGACTAGTTCTCTTGTTTAAAAATTATTGCAGTCTTTTAGTTTCAGCAAAAGTATTATGTTAAAATACTTTAAGTCTGTTATTAAACATTCAGAGAGTGACATAATGTAATAAGAATAAAGTGATATGTAGGCAAATGTCTTAATAACAATTCTTTTAATTAAAGTCAAATTATTTAGATCAATAGGCTTTAATTTTTTAAAAAGTGAATAAAATTTTCATATGAAAATCTGGGCAACTTAAATGATTCAAACCTGTTTAAACAGTTGGTTATCCTGTTGAACAAAATTATATTTTGTATAAAAAATTACAAGAGAAGAATACTGCAAAAAATGATTTGGATATCTTAAATTTCATATCATAGTTATATTGATGATCCCAAATTTTTTATATCATGTTATTTGAGTGTTTTTATTTTTAAAATTTCTTTTTCAAATGATTATTGCAAACAAATAGTAAACATATACTTATGTGGTGATAGGATTCAATTATAGCCAGCTCATATTAATCTATTTAAACCAATGAGCCAAATAACCAGAGAAGCTGATTATTCCAGACAATAGTGAATTAAGTTTATGCCTTTGATAATGCCAAATCATCTACCTACTTGATGAATCACACACTTCTTCCAGCCAGTTGGGCATTTAGGAAAAGGGATGAAATCAGCGTTAGATCTGAATATAATGTTGTTTGGAACTAGAGACAAGTAATTAATTGAGCAGAAAGTCAGGTTTTGAAGTTAAAAATATAAGAGCAAGAAAACTAGATAATTAAGGGTCTATTTGATATTTTTGATGGCTTAACTGTTAGTTTTGTGGATATGAAAGAAACTCAATGGACCACCAAGCTTATTTGCACCGGAAAATGATCAGTTGTTGTGGCCATTTATTTACTGTTGACATTAGTCTGCAAACAAAAATAGAAATAGCTTGAAATTGTAATAATTGACAACTTGTGGAGACAATGTATTGAGCCAGTAAACTTTGGAAGCATATGTAATTGTATACTTCTGTGTGCATGTATGGGTATATATATATATATATATATAGGGGGCAACTGGTCTCTTTGAAAGATATGCAATTCTTTGTACTCTGTATGCATTGTATTACTCCATATCTAATTTCTAGAGTAATTGTCTTAAAAAAATTAACTAAAGTCATATATCATCATTGATATATATATATATATATATATATATATATATGTGTGTGTGTGTGTGTGTATATATATATATATATATTTATATATGTATACACACACACACATAGTACATCTGTACATTATAAATATGTTGGTGTGTTCCTGTTAGGCTGCTTTTTCTAGTTTAGGATGGGATGTAGTGATTAATTGCGATTATCTTGAGCTCAGGGGGGAATATTTCGCATCCAATATCTATCACAGTTATTACATTAGCATAAAAGTCACATTTACATCCAAGTTATAAATATCTTCTTAGTCTTTCATTGCTGATATGGCTGATAGGTTTAAAAAGTTTTCCTTCTATCAGTCATATCAAATCTTTCTACTTAAAAGTTTGAAGTTTTTTTTTTCTTGAACTTGTTTTTATTGCAAGTTCTATGTGAAACTTGGTGGATATGGTTGCAAACAATTTGCTAAAGTTGTCTCTTTCAGACACTTTTGATAAGAATGAAGAAACTCAGTATGTTTTGATTTCCTTCCTGATTTGATAAACTAGAAATGATTACTTAATATATATTTACTATTATTAACTGTAATGATGTATATAGAATGAATGTCAGTAATCTAATTCATTGCTCTAATTTTTTTTGTAATTTTACTTACCAATTTGTGACATATTTACTGACAGTACAGATTTTCTGTTTGAAATGCCATATATTTTAATAATTAAAACTACTCATTCGTATTTACTGATTAAATATAGTTACAATGAAAAAATATTACTAATAAATTTTGCATCAGAGTTTAGGTGTTTTTCAACATGAAAATATTGTTCACCTTATTTTTTTTGGAATGGTGATACAAACATATTCTATCAAATAGAAAGATACTATTAGAAAATATATCATTAAATGCTTTAGGCAAGCCTATGGCTGCTAATTATAATAAAACTGGTAATTAATTATGTAGGCCTTAACAAAAGAATAAACTAGAAAGAAACAAAGTGCATAATATATTAAAAAATGATAAAATGGATGATGATATTGGTATAGTTAGTGCAGCAAAGCAGAATATAGACATCATGTGCCTACAGGAATATGCTGGCACCTGCATGGAAAATATTCCATCTATGCTGCCATTAAAGGTGTAGTAGGAAGGCTTCTCCATCTTTGTGTCTTAAAATCACTAAATAGCATAGAGAAAATCCAACTGAGAATGATATGGACTACATTTAATGGCAATCTCTACATCACAAACATCTCTTACTACAGTTCCACCAATTCCAGTAAGCAGAAGGAAAAGTGCCTTGAGAGCAAAACTAAAAGCTGTTAGCCAAGAAAAAAGACTTAAAAAGTGGAAGAACATTTCAAGAATCTGCTTGAAAACCATCCTGAAATTGCAGATAAACCTACTGAAAAATTATTTATAGCCAACTAGAGATCAAACTGGAACAGTTTACAGAGGAAGAACTTGAGGTAGTACATAAAAGATTAAATGCAGAAAAGCTACTGGTCTCAAGGAAATACCTCCTGAAATATCAAAGACAAAAAGATTTGATGACATATTTCAATTATACAATGCTGTGTATAAATAAAACAAAAAAGAAAAATGGATGAAAGGCTGCATCTTCCCTTACTTCTAGAAAGGTGACCTTGGAATCATTTAAAACGACAGAGGTATAATTGTTACTACTATAGCTGCTATGGTTTATAATGCCCTGCTTCTCAGTTGTATCTGATATGAAGTTGAGAAAATTCTTTGGAAAAAATCAGAACAGCTTTTGGAGAAATCAATCCACAACACAGATTCTGATGATACAGGAAATCATGAAAGGAGTATGGTCAAAAAAATCTCAAGACGACACTCTCTGTAGATTTCTCAAAAGAATTTGATTCCATACACTGACAAAAGGTAGTGCAAATTCTTCTAGTATATAGTTTCCCTAAAGAAACTGCTATAATAATGGTGACACTGACTGTTTTGACATGCTAGTGTCTTGCAAGGAGATAAAGGAACACCGTATATGTTTATAATCTGCCTAGATTATATACTATGGGTATCAATTGATCTAATAAAAGAAAATGATTTCACATCAAAATAAGACAAGATGCAGATAATATCTTGCCAAAACTATAACAGATGCAGATGATTTAGTGCTTTTTGCAAATGTACCTGCCCAAGCTGAATCCCTGTTGCATAGCCTGGAGCAAGTAGCAAGAGGTATTGTCTTCTATGTGAATGCAAATAAAACAGAGTTCTTGTGTTTTAAACAAGAAGGAGCCATCTTTACTTTAAGTTACAATATGCGATATCCTGACAGCAGCTCTACAGCCACTTACCTCCCAACTCACAAACCAGCCAAGGGAGACAAATAAGCTGAAGAAATACAGATAAACTCATAAGCAATGTTCTCCTATGGACTCTTACACATAGACATGTCCATGTTGGCTGTCTAGCTAGGACTTAATTATCTATTGTCTCCATCTAATAAAAAAAAGAAAGGTGAAAGAAATTTAAGAGCTTAGTAAATCCAGATATGAAAATGTGGTGAATTGATGTTGTTTTCAGTTACTTGTTCTAGAGATGAAAGTTCTGTTGATATGCATATATAATTTTTTTCTTGTACTATATAGTTATTTTCATTGATCACAACTTTAATTTAAAGTTCTCATATTTTTCTTATATTCTTTTTTTATCTGCTGGGCTTTATAAGTTGAAGGTAGTGAAATTTCAATTTTAAAAACTTTACATAACTTTTCTTTATTGTAGCAGTGTTAGATTATGGCACTGCAACTTAGCAAAGCTGAAACTTGATATCTGTTGTTAGATCTTGTAGAATCTAGAGGGATTTAACTTGTGATGGATTTTACTTTTATAGCAACAAAGAATTTGACTGCTTTTATTAATGCTTTTTATAGTAACATAGTTCCTCTAATATTTAGAGACTGATGGTAAGGCTTTTATTCCAGTGCAAATGATAAAAAACTTTTGCCTGTATCAATATGAAGTAAAATATATTTATATGTATATTCCTGTATGACTGCAACTTGGTGGTTAAATCAGATCCTGAAGCGGACGTATTTTTGCTTTAAGGTGTACACATTGAAGAAAAATAAATAGGTCATCCATATTCAATAAGAGAAATCTTTTAAGCATTTTTTTTGTGGGCACAAAATCTCTATTCATTTAACTTCTTAGATCACCCTTATATCTCATAAAAATCAACTTTGATATTTCTCCATTAAATTCTTTACATATCAAAAGAAAACCATTTTGGATTAATAAAAATTAAAACCAGTGAGAAAAATTGTCAGATGCCAGCAGAGAAACTTTCTGATCAATTGATGGAATAAAAAAACATGGGTTGTCATTGATTTGTCTGGGTATTATCAGCTTTATCTGAGTTAACTCTTTATTTCATTATCATTTTTGAGTTTTATTTTAAAGCAAGAGTTTAACATTGGAAATTTATCTGAATTGAATCTTTCTTTTCATTTTTTTCCATATGAAGTAAATCAAATTCTGATTGGTAATCTCTGATCTTTGTGTCAAATGGTTAAAAATGAACAGACATTTTCAGTCATTTTCAATATCTTCAGCTACTTCTGTAAATCTTTACTTTTTTTATCCTAACTAGATCATAAATAATTTGAACTGATGTAATTTGATAAAAGATTAGTTATAAACTAGTGGGTGTATGGCATTATAACACTGTTCAGTATTATTCTTTGTGTGCAATGGTTTCCATTGTAAATAAAATTTTTATAATTCTTTTAAAATCTATCAAAAAAATTTATTACATATTGGAAATTAATATATCATATTTTTGTGAGATTTTTTAAAATAAAGTTTACATCTTTACAAAAAAGTTATAGAGCGTAGTTTTTCCCTAGTCAGCATATACAATTGAAACTTGAATTTACTTTCCAGATAGTGTTAAAGCAATTGAACTATTTGTATACTTTGTTTCATTCTTCAGCCTTTGTCAGTCACATATTTTCTGTAGAGAAGGAAATTCTTAATTTGAATGAAAAAAAATCTACGAATTGTATTATAGCATAGACTTGTATTGATTGGAAGTGTATTTTCTCTAATTTTATGAAGAATCTTTAACATTCCAACCACCCTATGGGTGAGGCTTAGAATATATTGATTATATTCCCCTATTGGGGTGTCCTGATTGTGAATGGCATCTGATGGTGAGATACTACTCCTGGAGATCTGGGGAGTGTAGAGAATCTCTTTTTTGTTGTTACTCCCAGGTCAACTATGACCAAGAGTGGTAGTATTTATCAGGGTCCCATTTATTGGTCAAATAGATCTGTTAAAAAATGATTCATATTTGATAGGAACATTTGATATCTTATAACTAAATTATATTTATATTAAGAATAGTTACTTGAAGTTACAATTGTTTACCAAGGATTATTTTTAGTTACTTGAGACCATATGAAAACAAAGGATTATTATTATTATTATTATTATTATTAAATAGAAATAATTATGTGAAGTTATCTAATTGTGTATGAATTATTCTTATTAGGAATACTTGATATCATATAACTGAGTACAAGAAACTCTTAATCTACAAATGTAAATATGAATGTGATTCCCTAATCTTTAAGCATAAAGACTGGTTGATATGCTGTTAAAATCAATCTATATATCTTGGATTAATTTCCCATACAAGTTGCTTTTTCTATTTTTAGGCCAATAAAATCTTCAGGATTTAAGAAACCCAAATGTCTTAGCTGAAAGTTACAAATGATTAGTTAAATGATACTGGATTCTTGGAAATGTAATTTTAGTTCTGGTTCATATTATGAATTGCATCTGTTTAAATTGATCTTTGAATCATTGTATTGGTAACACAGTGTCAAGTTAATGTAATTGTGTCACTAATTAACTGAATCAACTTAGAGGATGGCAGAAACTACTAAATCATGCAAATGGTTAACCAATTTAAGGGTAGGTTTCAATTACTATGCACATCATTAAGAGAGAGAAGATAGATTTCGTTTCTGTAAAGGTAGAATAAATAAATAAAATTAAAAAAAGGTTTTCTCTATAAATCATTCAATAATAATGTTTCTTCAATTTTCATCTTCATTTTGACATTTGTAAAGGTATTATTTAAAAAATTTTATCATTGAATTTTCCAGCTTGTATTAAAAATGTGACTTAAAAATTTTAAATATCTTTATTTTTGATTTTTCTTCTAATTTTACATATTATTAAGATGAAGTACCATTCTAAGTGAGGTAAGAGATCAAAAATTGAAGACAAAAAGATGAAGAGATCAATATGAAAATTCCCTTGTCTTTATTTTATTCTTCTAAACAATGCCTATTTTATAATTTTTGTCAATTAAAAATCTATACCAAATGGTCATAAACAATAATTGTTTGTATAAAAGCAATTAGAATTACAGAAAAGAGGTTTACTAATAATATTTTGAAACTATTACATTAATATTTTTCTGTAAAATATTTGATTGATTGATTTTAACTGCATGTGAACTGGTCTAGGGTTATTTTATGCCTTGAGATTAGGGAATCAAATGCATAGATTTTCTGTGCAGTTGTTAAAGATTTTTTTTGCACATAGTTCTGTTGAATACAAATAGTTTTTAAGCAAATCTGTTTGACTGACAGATGAGACCCCTAATAGGTAATACTGCTTAAGGTCAGTGAACCTGTGAGTAATTAGCTCAGTTGACTGTGGCTGCATAATATACCAACTGCATCTCTGCAAAGGAGTAAGACTCCCCCAACAAGTGTCCTGAATATGACACTAAACATTCTGATGGTGAGGACTCCCTGGTTTACTCTGGTCTGGAGTAGTAGCACCTGATAGGGTCCTATCTATGGGTCAAATAGAAGTGTTTGGCATTTAAACTGTGTACTTATACTAAACTGAATTGTTTGAAATAGAATTATTTGATCATTTAACTGTGTAAAAAAAAAAATTAGCCAAGGCTTGTTTAAAAATGTTATCTACAAAATGTATTTAGAAATATATATATATATATGTATAAAAAGTATTTGGCATTAAATAGGCAACAATGGTTGATGTGTCATAAAACCAAACCAAACTGTGAGTAATGGCAATGAAGGGATATTCTATACTCTCCAGAGCTGGAGCCACACCATTAGTTGCAGTTTAATGTTATACCAAGGATACCTCTTTTAGGGGTGGGTCTTACCTCTCTGTTGGGGATTCAGTCACTGTTATCTCAGCCTTGCCGAAAAGGTGAAGAAATATTTGAGTGGCACTTCAGGGATTTGATTTTAAATATCTTTTTTTTGTCTAGATTCTTAGTTATAATTAAGCAATAATGCCATGTAATTATTTTATATCTTCTTTGAAGGACTTCTTATAAACCTAATTAATAATCTGCCCTGTCTTCTGGGGCTGTAGACTATGCTAACTACACCTCTGCACTTGGGTAGGACTACACCCTCCAACAAAGCCAATTGTTGACTGTGGATGGTGATCCATAATGCTTGAGGACAGGATCCTGTTGGCTGAGCAGTCTGTGACCCAGCAACCAAAGTGGTCATGTAACTTGCAACATTCCACTTTGGCCCTTACTGGTGGTTGGAGAGGCCAGATCTAATCAGTTGGCTAGTTAAGCCCTAGCATCTATGTGATTATCTTGACGGTGTTCTTCAGGTTGCTCTGGGGGCAAACAAGTATCCAATCCTGTTTGATCTTAAAGGTGCTAGAAGCTCAATTGCACTGAGATGACAATATCCGAAACCATTTAAAATGTGTGCAAACAAATGATTATTATTATTAACTGTGTGCAAACAAAAAATTAATATTAAATTAGATATTGTCTTGTCAGCTGGGGCAGTAGAATATACCAACTGCACCTCTGAAGAGATTTAAGAATACCTCCCACCATTGAATGTTCTGTGTATAACACTAAATTGTGTCTGATGGTGAGGCTCCAGTCCTAGAGCTTTGAGAAATGTGGAATATTCATTTCTATTATTTGCTGGTTCACTCTGACCTAGAGTGGTAGTACCTGTTAAAGTCATATCTATGGGTCAAATTACATGACTATTCACTCATCTATTATACTTGAAACAATTTAATGGTGTGCAAACAAATAATTAATATTAAGTAGAATTATTAGTATTTCATAGAAATATTTGAAACCATGTCCCAGTTATGTCACTAAACTGCATCTGATTGTGAGGTTCTAGTACTGGAGTTTGTGGAATACCCCATCATTACTATTATTCTCAGGTCAACTCTGATCAGGATTGGTTGTACTTGTTAGGGTCTCATCTATGAGTCAAATAGAACTGTTCAACCATTTACTCAGGATTACTATTAGTTATTTGAAACCAGACAGCTGTGTAGAAATTGTTTGTATTAGGTGGGAATACTTGATAGAATTACTAATGTTAAATAACCACATTTGAAACCATTTAACTGTGTGCAAAAAAATTATTAATATTAAATAGAAATATTAGTGTTAGATAGCAATACTTGAAACCATTTAATTGTGTGCAAACAAATTAGCTCTGACTCATTTAAAAATGTTACTTACAAACTAGTTTCTTACACACACACACACATACATATATATATATATATATATATATATATATATGATATATATACTCCCCTACCCCCTACCCCCGTAGGGTTGAGTTCTCTAGCGAAGAAGTAATCGTGTTGCCATTAGCGCCTTTGCAAGTCTCTTCGTATTTGAATTGAGATCTCGGCGGCCGTTTGAACGGATGTATGTAAACAATACTTATTGTGATTCATAACCGTTTAAAAATGTACTTCGTAGCTAATTTCTCCTTGTAGCTAAATGGTTAGAAGCTTGGCTTGGTGTTTCAGTCAACCGGGTTTCGATCCCAGCTACGGGGAGATACTGTCTAGCCACACTGATGAGTTCTGATAGAACGAAACAGATCTGTCTGTGGATGACAATATATATATATATATATATATATATATATATAAACATAGCCCAATTGACTGGGACTGTAGAATATGCTGACTGCATCTGTGTAGGGGGAAAGAACCTTCAATGAATGATGCTAAGCTGCATCTGATCGTGAGGCTCCAGTCCTGGAACTTTGAGGAATGTAGAGTATCCCTTCATTGATATTACTTGCAGGTCCTTGAGTGGTAGTATCTGTTGGGATACTGTCTGTGGATAAAATAGAACTGTTTAATCATTTACTATGCTTGAGACTGTGTACAAACAAATGATTAATATTAAATTGAATTATTTGTATTAGATAGTAATGTTTGAAACCATTTAACTTTGTGCAAACAAATGAACTCTAACTCATTTAAAAATGTCACCTACAAACTATTCATGTAAAAATCACATTTATTTATAAACAGGATTTGGCATTAAAAACCCACATGGGTTGATATGCCATAAAACACAACCAAACCTGATTAATAATGTTTAATAAACTGTAAATGATTATGTTAGTAAAATCATTAAAAATTTTTCTTTTCAAATTTAAATTCTGTATGATTAGTTGTCTTGTTGTTACATAGCTACTTAGTAATTATTGGGACTCATGGGGGTAATGGTTATTGTTACAGAAAATGAATATGACCCAAATTCAAATCCTAGACAAGGTTGTTTACATTTTACATTGTATTTATTCTTTTGGGAAAGTTATGAATCCAAATATTCTCCCTCCAGCTATGGGTAAATAGGTCAGAATGGGTTCTTTAATCTTGGTATAGCAACTGGTATAGGAGAAAGAAAACAGAATTCAAACCTGTTAAACTCAGCTTTAAAACTGACCTTGTCATATCCTGCTCATGGCAGAGGAGTTAGGTAAATAGGTACTTACTTACAAATTATTGTTTGTGACCCACTCTCTTGATGAGACACCTCCTTATACCACAAGGAGAAAATATACATTAAAACTTTGAGTCCAATTAATATGCATGTTAAATTGTTTGTGAGTTTGCATCATACCTCTGGCCTTGTGCCATATCTAAGCTAAGCTTTGTAAATAACTATGGAGAATAAATTAACTCTTGCCAATTATTAATATAGATTCTCTACAAAAAATTCAGTTTTGAGATTAATTTGTAGTTTTTTCTTTCAAATTACTTGCCCATGTTCAACTATCCAAAAATGAAATTTTGTTTGTCTATTTGTATTTCAAACTTAAAACCATCTCCCCAATCACTGTTTAATCCTGTAATTAGGTATTTTTTATTGTTAGAAATTTTGAAATGAGCTGCTTGAATCAGGCCTCAGATGTGTGATTTGTAATGATAAAATGATCCTTTGAAATGTTGCAATTAAAAACTAATCACTTGACATGGAATAATAATTAGAAAAAACCCTAATAAAAAAAATGCTTGCTGTGTCCATGGTTTTTGGTAATAAAAGTGAAATATTAATATACTTAGCTGTAATGATATATTCAGTAGTTATAAGGAGTCATTATCATTCAGAGTTGTTTGATTATTGATATCATTCTTACCATAATATTTCAACTTATTCATTCTAAGGTCTTCCTTAATTTTACAATAATATCAATGGCCTTAAACAACTTTTAGAAAGCACTCTATACAGGCACGCACTATATATTCCTATAAATGGGATATCATGTATGAACATTATCAAATAGTTATCTTCATTACTCTTTTCAAAGTTTTTTATTCATTTATCTAAAAGTATTTTTTTTTACTTAAGATATAATGATAATCCTCATAATACAACTTGATTGACTTCAGTGATGTATCTTGTAGTTTTGTCTTCATAAAAACTGATATGAAATACAAATTCAATTTTCAAATTGTTCAAGCAAAACAGTGATTTTCCTTTCTCTTTTACTTAGGAGTAAAAACTTACTTTATATGATTTTTATTAAAATGTTGTGACAAAGATTGAGTGAAGGGAAAATCTGAATCATAAAAATGTTTGCCCAGTTTCAAAGTTATGGAGAAAAAAAAAGAAAAATTCAAAATTTATTTCTCTTGTATACAGGGAAGAACAGACAACAATGTCAAAGTATAAAAATATAATCTGCTTCTTGTTTTTTTTTTAATAATATGAAATGGTAGGGAGGGAGTGAGTCAAAGATGACTGAGATGTACACACAGGGTGAGAGATAAATCTTCAGTGAACTGTTTCCTCTTCATTCTGCTTTCACAAGACTGGTATAGGGCCATCTAAAAACAGCGAATCATCTTAGTTTCTACTTGCTTCTCTACATTTACATGTCTGGTATAGTGACATCTCAAGGCACCAAATCATCTTGGTTTCTATTCCCATCTCAACTTTTGTGAGTCTTGTCAGAGCAATCACTCATCTTAGTTTTTTCTCGCTTCTCAACTTTTGTGAGTCTTGTCAGAGCAATCACTCATCTTAGTTTTTTCTCGCTTCTCAACTTTTGTGAGTCTTGTCAGAGCAATCACTCATCTTAGTTTTTTCTCGCTTCTCAACTTTCGCGAGTCTTGTCAGAGCAATCACTCATCTTAGTTTTTTCTCGCTTCTCAACTTTTGTGAGTCTTGTTTGTGCTATCTCAAGGCACTGAATCATCTTAGATTCCCCCCCACTTTTCTGCTTTCACAAGTCTGGTACAGCTCAGGCTTTTCTCTACCTCTCAACTTAGGTGGTCTGGTGCAAGGCTAGCACCTAGAATGGCATAACATATAGTGGCTCTTCAGCTGGTCTTCTTCTTCATTCTCTCAGATTGAAATCTTCTCTGTTTATATAATTTTCTGGATGTCCACACAATCATTGTGGTCCCACACCCTACCAATGTATTGTGCATGAACACAACTCATGTCTAGCATGCCACCCATGCAACTTATGCCGCACTTCTGCTGAAGAAGAAGCTAATTTCTGTTTATTTTAGGAAACAGGTGCACATCCTGTTATGCCACTCATGCAACTTATGTGGCCCTTCCACTAGGGCATCTTGCCCAATTCGCTGGGCTGTAGAATACACCAACTGCATCTCAGCTGAGGGTTAAGACCCCCAACAAATGTCCTGGATATGACACTAAATAATCTGATGGTAAGGATCCAATAACGCTGGAGCTTTGGGAAATGAGGAATATCCCTTCATTGGCATTGCTTGCTGGTCTACTCAGGCCCAGAGTGGTAGCACCTGATAGGGGCCTATCTATGAGTCAAATAGAACTGAACTGCTTGAAATGGAACTGTTTTTTGTATGCTAAACTAAACTGTTTGAAATAGAACTGTTTTGACATTTAACTGTGTGTAAACAAAATCTATACTTATACTAAACTGAACTGAACTGGTTGAATTAGAATTGTTTGACTTAATTGAATAGCTTGAAATAGAAATGTTTTTGACAATTAAACTGTGTACTCAAGCTAAACTGAATTGTTTGAAATAGAACTGATTATTTATATAAAAATGGATTTGGCATTAAATAACGTACAAAGGTTGATATGCCATAAAAACCCAACCAACTAACCACTGGGGCATCATCCTGTTTACTTTAGGAAACAGTTGTACATCCTGTTATGCCACTGATGCAACTTATGTGGCAAGTCAAAGGGATCTTTCCAGTCAATATTCAACATCTGTCCAGTTAATTGCTCAACAAATGGTGATTTTCTTTTTGCAAATGATGAATATTTTTTGCAGTTTTTGTAAAATTTGTAACAAACTTAGTTTTTATTTCATTATAGGACAAAACATTAAAACACATGAAAATGATGTATACAGCAAGGAAAGAAAAATAGAGAAAAAATGCTCTTTCTATTATTAATAATGATAATATAAACCACTTCTTTTTAAACTATCACAGAATTACAATATTATTCATAGGTAGGTACATTTTTTATGACTTGATTTGTAGACTAAGCAAAGAAAATAGACTAAAAATCTCTTAAGAGTGTCATTGGAAGTTATTTTTGTTTTGAGGCATTTGAAAATAATTATTTTCTAGATTATGGAAAATAATATTGAAGTAAAATATCTTCATAAAGGCTATGTGATTAAAATAAGATTCTGGAAAAGCTAACATATTAAAAAAACAAATTCATATCAGTATTAAAAAAAATATTATGAATTCAGTTTCACCAAAGGTGATGTGAAAAAAAAGAAAGCAGTTGAAGTGAAAAATTATATCTGAGAAAATGAATCATTTGAAAAGCTCTTTTAATTCATTTATTAGTATTGCAATGAAATATTGAGTAGAAGTTTTTCTTGATTGATTTACTCATGAAAAAAGTTGTGCATTTTGTAAGCAAGGTTAATTAGAAAAAGCCAATTCTACAGGCAAAAATGGTGATGGATAGTGTTAGGCTAAAAAGTATTTAACTGAAAGAATTTGATTGTCAAAGTTTTAAGACTGTTTTTTTTTTTTAAACAGTTGGTCATTATCAAGAGGATATTCATTATTTGTTATAAGGGAAAGAAAAGCAGACAAGGTCTGGTAACTTTTGCATTATGTATGAGAAATTATTAAATTTATAGATTTGATTTTGTTCTTTTAGATTATGTCTTGAAGCATCGTTAAACAAAAATTAATCAACATTTTGTTGAGTGTTGTTTGAATTTGTTGTGATTTGATTTTTGTTTTTATTTGTCTTTATATCTTTGGTGTATCTTTATCTTGTGGTTATCATTTATGTATATATGAATTGGGAAATAGATAGAAGCTTTATACAGTGATGATAGCTGACAAACATATATATTTAAAATAGTGGAAGTCACTTGTATCACAGCTTGGTGGTGACTAAAGTTATTTTTAGAAAAGACAACATCTGGATACAAGTAACCAATTTCTAAAAGTAGTAGCCTCTGTTTAAGACTTAATCAAATCAGAGGATGTTCACAAGGATAAGTCTCACCTGACAGCTGTAAGTTGAATTTCGATCTGATATTTTCATTGCATAAAGTTTGATCTATGTAATTATTGGATGAACATTTGGTAATGTCAAAAAATGAATGTTTGTTGTGTAAAATAAATGTATTTTTCATCATTAGGCTTTAGATTTATTGATGTACATATGTATTTATCAAACCCCTCTGTTATGGGCTGGATGTGACAAGGTAAATTTTTAAGCAGAGCAAAGGTAGTTTAAATTAAAGGTAGTTTTTCTTCTCGTTGACTGGTTGCATAACCAAAGCTGAAGAACCCAGTTTACCCCTATTATTTACTCATGTATAAGCACACTTTCATTGAAAAATGTAAATTATTTTTGAGAACTTAATATAAGAAGAACTGACTCAATATATGTAAACAATTTTAATAACTTTTTTTTTTTGGTCGAGGGGTATTATTTTAGAATATTTATGATTCAAATTAACAATGTATGAATTGACTTTTTTATCAGAATACTAAATTCAAACTTGGTGAAGAAATTGACCGTTTACGGGAGCAATTGAAGATGGATAAGAGAGAACTTGAATCCTGGTTGGAAATGACTGCAGCAAAGGATGAGGATGCAATAACTTTGCAGAAATATCGCAGAATGGACGAAACTAAAGTATCGGTAAGTTGATATTTATAATTTCTTCTTTAGTTCTGTTACAAGTTTATATGATCTGTCAGTTTTTCTAATGGAGAAAAACTTGTAAAAGATGTTTTTTTTTTCTTTTATAAAAGAAAAAATTATCCTGATCTTTAAGAAATGTTTTTATTTTCTTCAGTAGACATTCAGTATAGGGAGTTTTCAAAATAAAATGAAGAGAGAAGACTCTCATCTTGAATCCTGAAAAAATTTTTTTTCTTGGTATTTTGCCATAGATCATTTTTAGATAAAATGTAGTGTACTCTTAATGCAGGTCAATGAAGAAACAAGTTTATATCAAACTTGAGTATTTAGGGAATATTTTTTTACTTGTATTCTATTAAAGTAATTTGGTCTGATTCTAATATTCAAAACAAATATGAAATACTTTTTATAAATTTGATATATTTAAATTATTATAACTGGAATAATTCCTATTAAAATGATGGAATGGTTTATGCATGGATAAGTACTTCAGTGTAGTATCAAAGTGTAGAATCTTTATACGCTGTCGCAGATCAAAGTGTCACTCCTAAACACTTTTGCCTAGGAAGAGTGTAGGTTCTAACTAACATATCTGTTCCTTTTCCTCTGGATTTATATATATATATATATATATATATATATATATATATATATATATCTTTTGGGGAGTCCCTGTGGCATAGTGACTAATGTGCTACACTGTGATATCATAGTAAAAATTTAATACTCCAATCATGCTATTGCATTGACTTTTGGACTAATATCCTTGAGAAAGGTATGGAACCCCCCTTATCCCCCCAGATGTAGATTAAATAGTATCATTACTGTTTTCTATTAAAATGGCTTTAGCATTAGATAACTCACAAAGGTTGATATGCCATTTTAAAGAAAAATCTATTATAAATGTAAAAATAAAACTGTTCAAAAATATTTTAATATACAACACCAAATTAACAGTGACAGTTCTGAAAGACAAATAAATATTGAAATAAGATTTGTCTGGCTTCTGTATTTGTTGTATTAATATTAATCTTTGTCCAAGTTCTTAATTTGTATATGAAACCTTTTTTAATTCATTAGCAATCTGATCTCATTACTGAGTAATGAGAAAATCTGTTGCGGTAACATATCTTTATACAATGCTCTGTAGAGAAATCAGGTTGTAAATAGATAATGATTCAAAAACATTTTTTGTGACAATCTACTAATATGTAAAAATGAAATTTGAAACTGTGGAATATTCTGAGAAACTAAATGGATTTTGTATATTTGTTTATGGACAAGCTCTTTTAGAGATTTGAAATGTCAAAATTTACTAATTTCTATGGCAAATAAGGTATTAAAAATACAATACAAAGTAAAGTGATACTTATATTGTTCATGAATACCTCCCTAAAAAAGACAAACAAAAAAAAATGAATAGATTTCAAGATGTAAAAATTTTATTGCATTCATCTTACAACATTTGCTGAACAAGGTCAATAATTAAAATTTTAAACTAATAACAATATTTGAAGTTAAGAATAATGACAATTTTGAAATAATTTCTAGATTTAATGGTATCCTAAACAACAACAATTTATAAGGGGGTTTTGTTAAAGTAAAATTTTAAAATAAGATATTTTTACAATAAAAAAAATAGATATTTTAAAAGTTTTATATCATGAGATCAATGGAACCTCTTGTGATAATTTCATTATTGTTTGTTGCTAATAATGATTAAAATGAATAACAATTACTCTTCTAGGCATAAAAATAATGACACTGTTCAAAGAACATGCTATGTTAGACACTGCAGAATATTTAAAATAAAGTTTATGAGTGGGTAATTATATATATATATATATATATATATATATATATATATATATATATATATATATATATATATATACACACACTAGCAGAAATATTCAGTCCATGACTGGACTTAAAGAATTTTAGGAACACTAGTGAATGAGATAGAAAAGGGGAAGAGAGGATGAAGCTAAGAATGAAAAATGTATTCTTTGTAGTTGAAAGATTTTGTCAATTAATTGAAATCCAAAGTATTCTTTTATTTTATGATTTTTTAAAAATTCTTTTTTAGTTTACATTTAAAATGATATATAAAAATACATAACCTGATACTGGTGAAAAGTTTAAAACATTTTAATTATTTATACTTAGGTTTCCAATAACTTTTTTTTGCATTTAGTGCTTAGTTACAGAAAAATATTTTAGTCAATAATTTTTGAAAAAGCTGCATAGTTTTAATTGAAATTTTTATTTACTGTTTAAAAACTTTATGAAAGAATCTAAGAATTCATGTATTACAATATTCTTCTATTTTAGGAATTTTTTGGTTTACATTTAAAATATTATCTAAAAAATGTATCCCTAAATTTGTGAGTGGTTTCAAACCTAATTTTATTTTTCTTAAAACTTAAAAAAAATGACAAATTTAAATTCACTTAATTGCTTGCTGAGTTACTGTGATAAAAACTGTATTTGTTTAATCTATTTTATCTTTTACCCTATTTAAGTATAGCAATAAAAAGAAGAAAATTAAAAATGTGTCCTAATTTTTAGGTGAAAAATTTATGTCTTAATTCAAATGAAATGTATTCATTTATCCTATAAATAGTTTTTCTTTTTAAAAAAAGTTTTTGAGTTACACTGATTTAAAATTAAGACATTTTGTTAGAAATAGGAAAATTATTTGTTTAAAAAATCATGTCTTGAGTTATTGATAAACAATGCTTTAGTTTAATTTTTGTTATTTTTCTTTTTCACCCTCCAAAAATCTAACATTATTGGTACAATAAAAAGAAGGTAAGAGTTGAAAATGTGTTATTACAATAAAAAGAATCTAAGAATTAGAAATATTGAAATTTTTGTATAATAATTTCTTTTCAGTTGTTTGAATTTCTGAAATGAAGCTTGATGATTTTTATCATTCAGGGTTTTCAGACTATTGTCTTCATCTTTATTGTTATATTCACAACATTTCAGCTGATGTGTCCTCTGGTTTTCTTCAGGTGTTTCTTGTTGAACTTGGGAGCTTACATGAAACTTTGAACCATGTCATTTATGTCCAGCAGGACACATGACATAATGGTTATAGGCGTTGGTCCCCATAGCTTCTAAGTGACAATCATCTGGAGGTTGCAGGTTCAATCCTGACTGCAGGTGAGTAACAATATAGGAATATTTGACACTTGTACCCAGTTATATAGTTAATGGAATCAGAGCAAGCGCTTCCTGTGGATTAAATAAAGGACGTGGTTTGAAGTTCTGTGTAGGCTCTTGAGTTTATTAAGAAACACCTGAAGAAGGCCGGAGGACACATCAGCTGAAATGTTATGAATATAACAATAAAGATGAAGACAATTGTCTGAAAACTCTGAATGATAAAAGTTTCTTTTTTGTTTACATTTGGAATAGTATTTTAAAACATATGTGGGGATTTAAGAATTAACAATAAAACTCCCAACCGGATGTTGACTCGTCGCTGCCAAAATGTATAAACGCGTCGCCACGCATAAGGCTCCACACATCCATCCGGTTAAAAATCAGAAAAAAAGAAAAATAATAAAAAGTAAAGTAGCCAATGGGAAGTGGTCACACCAAAATTAGAAGGATTTTGGAGTGGCGAATTTGGAGCCGGTGGAGAGAGATAAATATTCAGGTTTTCTGTGAACCGAGTCTTGTCAGGGAGTGTCCGTTGAACCAACAACATCATTTTGCTGTCTGGTGTTTTGGGCACCACGCTATGTCTTGGGACGTAGGGTTGGTTAGTCCATTCACCAAGTAAATAAAGGAAAGTATGGAAGAAATGTTTTCGTCTCTTATCTGTTTCTATCTTTTCTTTTTGTATATCTCTTTTGGACTTTCTTTGGGCAAGGCATTGCGCCGGCCAGTCAATATGGGGTAAAATAATATAACCAAAATATGGAGTCAGATATCTTACGGCAACACAGCCTTGCCCTTAGCCCCTGACCTTCAAAACCCTTTTAAACCCCACACATACTCCTTAGTTTGAAATATTTTCATGTTTTTTTAGGTCACCAAAAAATTGATAATGTTAAAAATAAGTACTTGGTTATAAAAGAATAGTTTAAAAAAAATCAAATTCAGGTTTTACTTGTAATATTTAAACATGGCAAGTCTTCAGAAGAATTGAAGAATTTCCTAACCTTTTTTGTTTTGTACTTATGAACAAATGTAAAGAGTTCCACAAATCCATTGGTTTTTAATTATTGAATTAACTATATCCTTAATTAGTAAAAATTGAAAACTAAATTTTGTACTTTTCCTTATTATAAACATATTAAAGCGTATGCACAATTTTACAGTTCAGTGATATATCTTTTCTGAGTTAAAAGTCAATATGTACGATACAAAACAGATGTCACTCCTTAATCTATCTATCTATATATATATATATATATATATATATATATAGTGAGATGTTCATTTTCAGTTTTCAGAATATCAAAAAAAATTTCAGTTCTGTTTGAATTTCTGTAATAAGGAACTATACAGTGATATGTTTGAAGTAGTCTTTACATTTCAGTTATTGTCTCTAAGTTGCACATCTTGCATATTTCAATCTTTTTTAAACATCTGTCATGATCAGGATTTTGGATTAAATCCTATATTTGATCTTTTGGTAAGTCTTGAAAAAAAGAAAAATGGAAAAGCATTACTTTGTAGAGAGTCAATGAAATCAAGCCAAGCTAATTATGAGTGAAGGAAAGAAGTAGGTCACTGACTCTAGTTGAATGAAGTTAGAATAATTGAGAACAACATTGGAAAAGAGGATGATTGAAAGAATCAGCACATATGTTGTACTCTAATAACTCTTTCAGGAAGACAAACATGGAAATAAATTCCATATGGGAATTTTCAATTAGGAAAGGATGGACATTAATATAAGATTCAATGAGGTGTTGATTCATAGACAACTCCCCATTTTTTATAATGCATTAAGCTATCCAAAAGAGAGTAACTTAACAAAGAATATTCGGTTGGAAAAAGTACAGAAAAGTCAATTAACAGTATATAACATTTAATACAACAACCTACAAGGAGGTTCCCATCCCACGCTATATCAAAGGCACAATGTGTTCAAGGAACATGATTACTAGTCTATACAGTATAAAGGTGGAAATCACTTATTCTTCTCAGGTCTGTAAGATAACAGAGGGAGGCCCCATAGATAGGGGAATAAGGAGGTTCATACCTTTCCCAAAGGTATTAGAAAAACTGGAGTTCAAACTCACTTATTATGATGTTGTAGTCCAGCATGTTAGTCTCTATGCCATGGGGACTTGCTCCAGAACACTGTTGTATGGCTTCAAGCATTCTTATCTAATACTAATAATCTAAACACAATTATATGGTTTGAAGTAATTAGTGATAATAATCATTTATAAACAATTATAGCTTCAAGTAACTATTCTTAATACAAACAATTTATGGTTTTATGATCTCAAGCATTGTTATCTAATACAAATAATTTTCAAACAGTCTATTTGACCCCAGCAGGTACTATCACTCTGGGTAAGAGTGGATCTGGGAGTGATGGCAGTTTAGTATCATACCCAAACACAAGATATGTGCACATGTAGGAAGATCCTGTTAATGTATATATAAACAGAAGTGTCCATTGCTTTTTTTTGGGGGGAAATTTATATGAAAAAATATTTTCATAGTCATCTTACCATGAGGAATTGATTTGATGGATAATAAATACCAATATCCTTCAAAGCCAAAACAAGGATTTTTATTGTAATGTATATTTGCTTAAAGCAATTCTTTTTGCTCATCTTTTTTTTTCATTGAAATTAAAAGAATTTAAGTAACTGATACTTTTTCCCTGTAATATCTTTTTGTTTTAAAACAAAGTGCCTTTTTTTCACCTTTTGTGGAGCTTCCATTCTAAGTACAGATTTGTTTTTCTGTTGGCTTCTCTTTATTTGTTTTTCTCCTTTGTTTAAAATCTTGATTATAAGACATTGGTTTCTTGTTTTTTTTGCTTTATTTTGCTTGGGCAGTTTGTTGGAATATCTGCACAAAAATGTCTATGTATCCTATTGTTTCCACTGTTATGTAAATCTGAAAGGAAGAAAAATAAAAATGTCTATTTTTTTTAAAGCCAAAACAACTAAAGATATAACAATTAAGCTGTGAGTAATGTGTGAAAATATTGCATAAGAATAAATCTGATAGGTTTATTGCCTTTTTTGATATCAGTAGCTGGATTACAACTTTGCTGTAAAAATTATGAACTCATCACACTTAGAGGATGTTTACCCAGAATTTTTACTTAATAATAAACAAACAAATCAGATAGGATACAAAACATTTTTTGTTTAACTGCTGAACATTCTGGCTTCAGGAAACATATAAAAAAATTAGATGCAATTTCTTTACTGTAATATTTTTCTTGATCACAGTCAGGAAAAATTATAGAATCTGTTAATGTTGAGGAAAAAATGAGGGAATCATTGACCTCCCAAAATTACAATTAATACTTTTTGGCTCCTTGTTAGGTTTTTATGACAGGGTTCTTTGAGGCAGGAACTTCACTAATGAAAAAAAAAATTCTCCAAGCTGGTTCCACCTTTCTCTAATAGTGCCTGACAGATCAGCTTTGAAGGTTTGAGCTTTGTCATGGATCCTTTTTCAATAATTTCTTCCATAAATTTTCAGTCAGCTTTTGATCTGGATTATTATCTGGCCACATCATTAAATTGATATGCTTTTCCTGAAGAAAAGCTTTAACACTCTTTGCATTGTAGTAAACTGAGCATCCAGAGGTGAGTTTAGTGTAACAATTATTGTTGCAAGAAATGGAATCAGGAACTCAAATTCAAATCCTGAATGAGGCTGTTTGAATTTCACTTTGAGCTAATACCTTTAAGTAAAGCATGAATCCATCACTTCTCTCAGCTATGAATAATTAGTTATGTTGACCGGGTTCTTTAGTCTTTATCAGGAAACCAGTCTAGGAGAAGGAAAACTCTGAATTTAAACTAGATCTATTCCAGTTAACAAATCTTGATCTCCTGCTATATCCTCCTTGTGTTGAATAGCAACAGGAAGATGCCTTCGATGGGCCATGTAAATTATGTGGGTGACAAAACAGGATGTACACCTGTGTCTTAAGGTCAACAAAACATACTGGAAATGCCATGGGAATTGCATTGTTGGTATGCTGGAAGGAAGTGTGATCATAAGGATTGCATGGGCATCTGGAAAATTATATAAAGACAGAAGATTTTTGACCCAGGGAGAACAAAGGAGCCAGCAGAAGAGTCACTAGATGTCACACCACATTGGGTGCTGACCTTGTGCCAGACGGCCTAGAGTTAAAAGGTAAAGAAAGGCCTGAGTTGGACGAGATTCTTTAAAATGAGGAAGCTAAGATGATTAAATGCCTTGAGATAATGCCAGATGCACGGAAGCAGAGAAATATGAAGAAACAGACTTGCTAAAGGCGAAAAACATATAGCAGCTGTGATGATTAGATGTTTTGAGTTGGCCCTGTACCAGTCTCGTGAAAGTAGAAAAAAGAAGCGGTTCACTAAAGATTCATATCTTCCTCCATGTGTATATCATACTGTCTTTGACCCTCTCCTTCACTCCACTATTTCATACATTTCATAATAAAAGGAAAAGAAAAGAAGCAGATTATATTTCTATATATATATATATATATGAGTTTTTGTCTGTTCTTCTCCTGGTATATAACACTTGCAGCAGAGGAGTTGAGTAATGTACATTATCATCTGAAAAAAAATCACCAAATGTATTTTCTATTGATGGGAGAAGAAAAGCATTCAAGATTTCAGTGTATGTTTGTACACACTATCCATTGAGTTAATAATAATCTACCCTGGACTTTAACCTGACATGCAACCCTATATTATAAACGAGTTGGGAAAATATATTAGTCTTCTTCAGCCAGTTATCTTTGTTTCATTTGAGTGACAGTGGATAAAATTTCTTGTATCCCCACTTTGTGAAAGTTCAGGATTCATCAGTGAATATCACTTTCATCCAGTTATTAACTTTCCATGATTATTTCTCTTTGTCCTACTGTAACCTTGTTAACTTCTATTTAGCAGTTAGTGCTAGTTTTTATCTGGTTTTTCTGTATATCCCTTTTCGTCCAACTAATATATTACATTCCTCACAAACATTAATTCCTGTTTCTGATGATTAGTTTTTAATTTATTTTGTGGTGTATTTTCTATTTTCAAGGCATATGGCTTTGGGTTTTGTGTCCTATCTTTTTGATATTTTCTGTGGTCTATCATCAAGGCGTGTTGACAGTATAGTGTCTTTTGATTCTCTCTCACCATCAGTCCCAAATGGCTATTGCTCTTGACAAGACCTCAAGACGGCATCCAGTGTCTGCATAGAACTGATAAATGTAAGTTTTTGTTGGTCAACCTACATTGGTGTATCCATGTGCAGGAGAATGTTGCTTATAAGTTTGTCCTTACTTCTTTAATAGTGCCCAGCATATCTTGCTCATCTTACTTGGGTTGTTTGTTTGATGGGAGGTAAGTGGCTGTACAGCTACTATTTTGTAGGATTTGTTTAAAATGGCATGCAACCTTTCTATTTTGCTTTATGCATGGACCAATTTTTAGATACAGCTTACTGGAAGCAAACAACAGTTTCTGGACACTCCATGTTGGATTTCCTTCTTGAAGGAGTTGTATAATTTTATGTAGAATTTTAGGTGTATTGTACTCTGGCTTGAATACAGAATAACTCTTGTTTGTTCTGGTGATCAAAAGTGCTGAATTCACAAGTGGCATTATTTCTAGCTTTTTTTGCACTCTTAAGAGCTATAATAGATACTTTTTTGCCTTATGGATATAATGAATTTTATATCTATCAGACTGAATGCTAGTCCGAAAATACTCGTTTACTGAGGCAAGGAATCAATTCTTTTCTTATCAGCCAATAAAACTGAAATTCTAAACTGGTCACCTATTGAAAATTACCCAACCTTATTGTATTTACAATCACAAAGCATAAAATGCAGAGCACTTGCAGGCATGGACATATAGTTATTAACAGATCATGACTTGAGAGATGATCAGAAAGAAAATACTAGATTCATATAAGGCTTAGAATTGTGTTTTTTATAAGTGTTTTATCTTGCATTTGTATAGTATTTAATAATATTTAAGTGCAGTTTCTTATATTAGAAATAAGAGCAAGTGTGATATGCAAGAAAGAGTGAATCTATTGTTTATTTCTGAAAAAAAGCCATCATTTATGATTGGTTTGTGTATTGTTATAATATTTTTTGTGGTAGCAAATAAAATTTAGATATAAAGAAAATTTTAGAAAATCAGGAGCTTCTAATTCTTACCTGAACCATATATCAAGAGAAAAAAAAGACTGAACTTTACAGAAGTATAGAGGCAGTGTTTTATGGGTATATTTTCATCCTTTAAAAAAATGCTTAGTGAGTACTATCACAAAAGCTTTCTCCAGCCGATATAAACTTATTACTGAAAGTAGAGGTGTAGAAATGGTGGTTGGTGCACTTCATGATCTAAAGAAAAATTGTTAGTCATATGAATACCAATGAGGAACAATGGCCCCCTTAAGAATTATCATCATCATGAGGTCATGCAGCTAGCATAGATTTTTCTGATTCTTCCTTGCCATTCGTCCTTATCATCCATTGCTACCAGTAGGTCTTCTAAACTACATCCTGTGTCCGTACAAGGATTATAATATAAAACAATATGGAGGTGCCCGTGGTGTAATGGTTATTGTCGCAGGATATGGACACGACGACATGAGTTCAAATCCTGGACGAGCCTGATTACATTTCACATAGCACTAATACCCTTGGGAAAGGTATGAATCCAATTATTCTCCCTCCAGCTATGGGTAAATAGTAGGACAGACTAGGTTCTTCAGCCTTGGTGAGGCGAATAGTCTAGGAGAAGGAAAACTCTGAATTCAAACCTGTTAAACTCCGCTTAAAAATTGACCTTGTGTCATATCCTGCCTGAGCAAAGGGGTTGGTAAATAGGATAATATAAAACAATATTTATCTCAAATCTATATTACTAAAATTCTGTGTGTTTGTGTGTGTGTAATATATATACTTAATAATAAAAAGATCCTCAAGGGGATTTGTTTTTAAATTATTTATTTTTCTTCAACACATGTTTCTGATGTTTAACATTGTCTTCAGGAAGTAAATGGTATGTATATTTTCAGGGCTTTTTTGTTCTTCTAAAATACTCTTTTCTCCCCAAATAATCCATGGCAACTGATATACCACAAAGTTAGACTGAACACCAATCTTTCTCGCCGAGTGATTGTATGTATATATCTGTGTTTATATGAGTGCGTGTGAAAGAATAATATATTGAAAGGATATAATTATATAAGAATAATATATCAATGTTTAAAGATTTGAAGTTTTTCAACCATTCTCAGTGTGATGGTGTCTCATTTTAAAAATTATATTGAAATGAAAAAAGAAAACCCAAAAAATGAGAAAATTCTTAGTGTTCTGATTATTAGTCACACTCTGCTTTAAAATGTATGTAATGTAACTAGTACTTGAAAATTTCTATTCTATTCTAGTTATTTACTTGCTTTTATTTTTTCCAATAAAAGTGCTGTAAAATAAAAAAAAGTTCCTTTATAAGTATTAAGAGACTGTTTAATTTGTTAAAAAATACCTTCTATTTGTGTAGTTAAGAATTTTTTTAACTTATAATTTTTGTTTTATTTCTATATCAAATAAAGCAACATAACCACTATTGCTTACAAGGAAAAAATAGATTTAATAAAAAAGAAGAACAAGAAAACCTGTAAAATATACAAACCATTTAATTTCTAAAGACGATGTAAAATGTAAGAAACACACGTGGAAGAAAAATAAATAACTTAAAAACAAACCCCCTTGTGAACCTTTTTATTTCAAAGTATTTACATTTTTTCTCTCATTGGACCAACAAAAATTTATATGTATAAATACACACACACACACACACATATATATATATATAAAAGAAAAATGGAAGTAAATCTGAAAGAATGTAAATATGAGAAACAAAATATTCAAAGGATTTAGTTATCAATGATACATCCTCTAAATATTCTTTTTCATACATAGGAAATGGGCACAGTGACCTGAGTTCTAATCCTAGAAAAGTTGTTTGCATTTCACATAGCACTAATACTCTTGGGAAAAGTATGTATTAAACTAATATCCCTTCAGCTATGGGTAAATAAGACAGACTGTGCTCTTTAACCTTACTATGGCAATTGGTTTAGAAGAAAAACTCTGAATTCAAACAAGGTATACTCCATTTAAGAAAATTGACCTTGTATCTCATCCTGCTTGTGCTGGAGGAGTAGGGTACTTAGATATATATAAGAGTAACCCAGCAAAAACAGCAAATTATATGGAAATTTTGATTAGAGCTGTATACTTAAAAGGCTCTTTGAGATAAAGCAGTTTTTAGTCCATTTTGCAGTTCAATGAAATTGATGGGAGTCCGTATTCTTGTTGATTATAATTTTTTAATCATCTAAATTTTTAGTATAATGGAGATAACTATGAAATGCTAATTAAAATCCTTTACTCCTTGCTAAATAGAAGCATTAGAATAATCATGGACTTCTGTTACAAAGGGAACCCAACAAGTTCATAGGTAATCTATTGTTATTTAAATCTGAGAATTTTTCTCCAGTTTCATAAACTGTGCATCAAAATGTCACCTGCTCTAAGTATAAGGCCACTTTTCAGTTTAAAAAAAAAGTTGGCAATAATTTGGAACTCATGTTATCCAATATTAAATTATAATTTTTTTTTCCTGATAAAAAAAATGTTTACTAGTTGGTCATAGTCTAAAGTTAAAAAACCATTAAAGAAGAAAATTCTTAGAGCATAAAAATGCAAGGCTTCTTTTCATTTATTACTTGTAACATGAAATCATGTTTAAGTCACCTGCTGCCTGAGGTATATCTGAAACTTTTCTTATCTTCCATGCCTACTCCTGACAACTTTTCAGAATAAGGAAATGGGAATATTTAACTTATAACTAAGGTTCGAATAAGCCTTTTCTTTCTGTCAGTGGAATTATATTCTGCAAAGAATTGGACTGAAGAAGAGGTATAAGTCGGCAAAAGAGATGCCTATATACTGCCTCTGGTCATTGCCAACTTGAATAAATATATAAATATCTGAGAGGTCAGAATTACAAAATTAGCTTTACAAATTCACTTCACAACAGAAGGTAAAGAAGTGAGTAAAATATGAGGTGTGTAGATTTTGTATTTGCTGGTGTTTACTGGTGACAAGGTTTTTGTGATATTATTACTTTTGTTAAGATGAAGACTTAGATGAAATTGGTTTCAGATCAAGCTTGCTGTACATAAAAACTATTCCATACTAAGCAAGAAAAAGTTGACCACACCATCAAAAATCTTATATTACCATATTTCAAGTCACCTGACTCTTGATTAATTTAGGATTTATTTAAATTTCCAGTTGAAGAAAACTAATACTGAAAGTCTAAAGTTTTCAGTTCAATCCTGCTGATATCTTTTCTTAGTTATGCTAACTTTAGTTTCTTTTTGTAAAATATGATAGGAAATCTTATTCATAGAATTGTAATAATTATCCAAACTATTTCCTTATTTCATTTTTATATTTTAGATGAAGATTTATCTGTTATCAATTTTGTCTTGTGTTCAGTTTTTTGATTTTAGTTGGTTTTATTGCACCTCACTTGGATTGCTACTCATTGATTGGGGCTACAGAATATACTACCAGCATCTCTGCAGAAGGGTGAGACCCTGTATCTCCCCAATGATGCTACCTGTCATCATAAGTGGTGACTTGTAATGCTTGAAGACAGGGTCCTGGTGGTTGAGCAGTCCATGACCCTGTAGCTAAAGTGGTCATGTGACTATGGACAGTGAGAATGGAAAAACTAATTTTATACAAAGAATTGACTATTACTTTGTGAACTGAGTCTCTAACTAAAACTTCTCGACTCTGGGATGGGTGAATACATGTACCATTTTTAAAGAAATTTTTTTCTTATTAAATATTATTGTTACCAAGCCATGTTTGTTCTCTTTTGATGTCGATTTTTTTTACCTTTCTTAATTGTGAAGTCTTATCCTTCTACTTATCAACTAGCAACTCTGATTACTGATTGATCTGTTATTTGGATCTAAAAAAAACACAACTTGGCCAGATAGCAGATTGATTGTGTCATCCAAGTATATATCTGACCAGCAGAATGGTCAATAGATTGGAAGCAGAATCACCCCATGTTTGGTGAGGGTGAGCGTACCGTTACACGAGAAGGTGATGACTGATGGTTAATTGTGCTGAGATAGAAATGCTTAAAACTATTTAATTGTTGGCAAACAAAGGATTGATATTAAATATGATTATCAATGTTTGATAGTAATACTAGAAACCATTTAACTGTGAGAAAACAATTATCATTAAATAGAATTATTAGTGTTAACAATATTTGAAACCATTTATCTGTGCAAACAAATGTTCTAACTCATTTGAATTAAAGATACCTACAAACTATTCTCATAGAAATCATAAATGTGTGTAGACAAGATTTAATATTTAATAACCAACAAGGGTTGATGTGCCATTAAACCAAATAACAAAAACCATCAGTTGGATTGTAATTTTTATGACAGCAAGGAACAGTGAAGACAAAAATAATGGGTAAGCTGTTAATGAGACTCAAACTCATCTCCCCTTTCACTTTGAGGAAGCTTGGTTGTTTATACTAGATGTATTACTCAACTATGTTATGAGAGAAATTTGGTATTGCAGAAGTCTAAATCACACATATAAATTAGTCAAATACATCATCTCCTTTCTTCTGAAAAATCAATTAAAATTAAAAGGTGAAAGAAAATGCGAGTCAAAACTGTTTCCAGACATAAAATTACTTAGTTGCAGAAAGAGATTTTTACCTTTCACTTTCTTCTTTTCTTTTTTTCTTAGGCAAATTTGTGATGAACTTCATCTAACAGAATATGAGATTAAAATCTTATTGGTTTTCGTTCCCTTGTCTAGACATTGAGCTAAACACATGCTATTGGTTGGTGTAAAGAATTTTTAACTCCTCTTAGAAGAAGAGTTTCAAGAAAAATTTAAAGCCAAAAAATTAGTTTTATTCCTGTCAATCCACATGCAGCAACATATTTCTATTTAGTAACAAAATACAGTATTGGTTGTATAGGTCATGGTAAAAAATAGATTTTCATTCAAAACTTCAGTTCTTTTATTTTGGTACACTGAAACAGTTTTTTTTTTTTTTTCATTTACATTTTTTTTAAAGATCCCCATCAAAAAATATGAATACTTTATTTATAAAAATTTCTATTGATTCTATTCTTAATGTACCATTTCATACTTTATATTTTGGGCTGCCTATTTTACACAAAAAATTCTCTGCAGTAAAATACATTCCTTCTTTTGCTCATATATCTAAGTGTTATTGTAATACATTTTTCAATTCTCAACCATGAATATCTTTCATATTTTCTGTGAATTGTTCAGTACAGTTTTCATGAGAATATTTTATTAGTTTTTTTTAAGAAAAATTTGCTCTAAGTAATTTAATGATTATACATCCACTGCAAAAGATTTTATGAGATGCACGCTATTGTGTAACCATTGCAACTTTAGAACTTGAGAATATGTTGCGAAAAGGAAATTTTGACATCTTTCATTTGAAAAGAAATAACTTTTGGTATAACAATATTATTTTATGTGCTCATATATATAATCTATTCGGCCCTGTCAGCACAGTTTTGAACACTGATTGTATCTCTTGAAGAGGCGTAAGATTCTCCCACCCTAGAGGTGCTCTGAGTATGACACTAAACTCTATTAGATGGTGAGGCTTCAACTCTGGAAATCCATGGAGTTCAGAGTATCCCTTCATTGCTATTACTCCTAGGTTCACTTTTTTAAACAGATCTATTTTGACCCATAGATGTGACCCTTTTAGAGTCAAATTAATGGGTCAAATAGATCTGTTTGAAATTATTTATATTCAGTAGGAATACTTGATGCCAAATAACTATAAATTATTTGTATTAAGAATAGATAAGAATTGTTTACTAAGGATTAACATTAGTTTCTTGAAATCATGTAACTGTGTGCAAAAAAATGACTATAATTAAATAAAAATAATTGTACCATTACAGTATCCATGAGAGAGTATGTACCATTATAGCACCGACTAGTCATTTGTACATAATGGTACTAAATAAACATTCATACCTCCAGGACCTTGTTGTGACCTTGCCATGGTAAAAGTTGATGAATGCTCAAAACTCTGTTTAATTACCCAAAGGTTTATTTACTACTACAATTTGTAGGTAGTCGCTGGGAGAAAGAAAGAGAATATAGAAGCTGAGTTGACAGCAATAGCTAGGCAAAGAGAAGCAACATATCACGGTGAGAAAGAGAGAGCACAGATCTTGAATTTTCTTCCTGGTTTTCTGTTATATTTCTAACATACTAGGTCACTTTCAGTGTACAAAGCCCCTTTTTGAGCCCACCACCCAAACTGGGCCTTGTAAACTTTTGCCTCATCATAGCTTCACAGTTTGTTCAACCAACTTTACTCCTCCCTTCTGCCTGGTGTTGACAGGAAGAACATTCACTCATGCCGATTCCACACATGCATACCAGATTTTGGGACCTCAGGTTTTCTCTAGTCATCCTCAACTAATGCATTCATTCACCAGTGACTGGCTGACCCACAACTGCCTTACCCTAAGTCACTCAGAGGTCAACTACTTGCCTTCATATCTGCTTTTTTCCTTATTTTTTCTTCTCTCTCTCCTTCTTTAGAAAGCAGCCTTTTGTTTTCTTTACAACTTACCATATTATGTTCCTTAATGATTTGATTTTTTTGCATACTGTTAAATGGTTTCAAGTTTAGAAAATGATGACATATTTCTTTTTGATGCCTTGATGGGACCCTAACAAGTACTATCACTCTGGGTCAGAGTAGACCTGGGAATAATGACAATGAAAAGGTATTCCAAATTTCCTAAAACTCCAGAACTGGAACCTCACCATTAGATGGCTTAGGGTCATATCCAGAACACTCATTGTGTAATATAATTAGAGACTCTGCTTGATTGTTTTAGTTGTAAGTTGTTTCCTTGCCAGATTTAGGCTCAACCAGGGGACAGAGAAAAGGAGGGACATATATGAGAAAGAGATTCTAGGCAGTTACAGTGACAGAGAGAAAGGCTATGGGAGAGAAGTCAATGGGAAGGTGAATGGGGTGGTTCCCCAAGTTTAGGTCAGGATAGCTGCTGATGCTCAGGTTAGAAATAGAAATGTATCAGCAACAAATCGGCTGCTGGCTGTGATTGGCTAAAAGAAGCTCAAGCAGAGAAGCTGTTAGAGGGGATGTGGGATAGAAATGAGGAAGAGTAAGTTAGGCATGAGATGTGAGGATGTGAAGATAGGCCAAAAATTGCAGTACCCATTTTAGGGGTCAATGTACACCAGTGCACTGGGCCAGGCGGTCCTGAAGAAGCAACCTGAGTACCCAGAGAACTACAGCAGCAAACAAGAAAGATAATATCAAGGTCTGTGTCTACCTCTATTGTCCTGTGATGGTTTGTTTCTCTCTATCTAAAACAGTTGACTTATTTTCATACTCTGTTTCTCTCTTGTTGGCAACCATCTGGAAAGAATGATGGCAAATAAACTTTGTATCAAAAAAATAAAAGACAGTGTTTTGTGTGTTCATCACTTTTTCTCATGGTGAGGTTACAATGAGGATCCGACTGAAACTTAAGGCATAGTGCTACACTCATAGACCCATTAGAATCATGGTGGTACAAATGTCTATGTAGTGCTATAGCACTACAAGGGTCTACTGAGAACTGTGGTGGTGGTACAAGCCTCTATTTGGTGTTGTAGTATTACAAATGTCTATTTGAGAAACATGATGGTACAATTTTGGGTGGATCTTAACAACCCTCTATAGAGATGCTGTGTGCATATTCTACTGCCCTATTTGACTTGGCTAATATGTATAGTTAAGACTTTTTTGTTTTTTATATACAAAGTAAATATAAATGTACAATGAATACAATTCCCTACCTTCTGGATATAAAGTCACCCAAAACTGGTTGACATGCCATTAAAATTAGTCATCATTTATTTTAAAATTTTGAGAATTGTAAGGAAAAAGTTTGTCAATAGCTGCTTTATTTCAGTTGTAGTGGTGATTTTATATTAATGCAGATAATTTTGCTTTAAAGTCTAAAATATTCTTATGTAGTATATATTTATAATATGACCTGGTTACCACAAAACTCTTTAGTTATTATATGGATGTTCTTTTTATAAATTTATACTCTCTCTCCAAGAAGAAACATTACAGAAACATGATTTCTTTAAAAAATAACTTCATAGATCTGGATCTCAGGAGAAATAGCCTAGAAATATTTTCTTTTAATAGGAATTGTCTATTGTGTAATTGAAGGAAACAGATTTTTGCTTTTGTGTTGGGAATTTGCATTTATGATTTTATGAAACTTAATATCAGTTTTGGAGTTGGAATTTTCCCTGTTTATCTTCTAGAAGTTAGTTTGTGAATAGTTGAAAGTGACCAAAGTTTTATTTTTTGAATGAACTCATTGACAAAATGCACTTTTATCATTAATCAATACTTTTGATAACATAGATGTGAAAAAAAAATCAATATATGAAATACATCTTTCTTGAAAAATACAGCTCTCATCAATGATTTTTATACAAACAAGTAATGTTTAATCTTGCTGTATAATGGAGATTTTTACCCATTGGCTTTTACATAATTTACAGATAAGTTTTTTTTTTTACTTATGATTTTTATAGAATTTCTTGTTCAATTAGATAATGTGGCATTGCTGTATAGTAAAGTTTATGTTATAAACTTATCTTGAATTTATTTGACTTTTTTGGTAATTAAATGTTCATATGATCATGGCAATATAATGGTTGAAGACATTTTAGATCTTTGAATAATAAAGACAATAATTTATTCTGTATGTTGAAGTTTACTTTTGATATAACTAGAAAATGTTTTGTGTTTTTGAAAAGTTTTGTTAGAATGGATCAAAAGGAAAGAGTTAGAGATTTTGAGGAATCGCCGTTTCTCTTAAAATCTTATTACACTGAGAATGTTCATAATTCAATTGAATAACTTATCAATGAAAGTATTACAATTATTTGCTTGATCAAAATAGAAATTTTTTTTAAGGCTCACTTATTTGTTTTCCTTGAGAAACTATGATTATTCAAAGTATCCAAATAAACTCTTGTTTATTTGAGGCCATGATTGCATTCAATATCCACTAAATAGACAGTGAAATTGCTTTCTTTTGGTAATCAAGTGATAAACTTAGAATCATTGAAAATTGCTGTCAGTTATGTAGGATGCTTTTGAAATTGCTATTACTTTTTTTTTGCTTGCTTATATGCATTCTAATATTTACTTTTGCCATCCTTATAAATCATTTCATAATATCAACTTAGTTAAGGTTGTCTTTGGCAACAGTCTGAACTTTGCATCTTTATTACTTCACTCACTACAGCCATTACAAGAAACATTACCCTGTCAAATGTTAGTAATTTTGCTTGATTCATTCCTGCCATGATCAGAAATTGTACTATTTTCTATTAGATTCCGAAAGCATCTATTTCTCTTCTGGGGTTTATGTCTGAATTCTGTTTAAAACATTCTTCACAAGAGTTGGGTTTTTGTAACACAACAATTACATATAGGTTCACACTGTCAATGGAGCCCAGAATCTATCAGAGGAAGCCTAGAATGCTCCAAGTTACTCCTAAGAAAAAAGGGTGGTCAAGTATGATACTAAATTGCATCTGGTGGTGTGACTCTTGCTCTGGAGCTTTAGGGGGAGTGGAGAGTCTCTTCTTCATTACTCTTTGGTCCACTTTGACACAGAGTGTTAGTACCTGTTAGGGTCCCATGTATATTTCAAATAGATATGTTTGAAAAGTATTAATATTAGATAGAAATAGTTGAAATCATATAATTATGTGCAAACTAATGAAATAGGAATAGTTACTTGATACCATATAATTGTGTATGAATTATTTGTATTAACAATAGTTATTAAAAACTTTATTTGTTTGCAAAGGACTATCACTAGTTACTTGAAACTAGAGAATTGTTTATACAAACAGATTGACTTTGGTATTGAATAACCCAACAAAAGTTGACATGTTATAAAACCAACCAACCAACTAACATTGCATTATTGTTTTTTGTTGCATTACTTGAAGAAAAAATTAGTTGACCTCAACAACAATCATAAGAGCTTCAAATATTTAAAACTGTTCTTCATTCACTGTTTTGGGCTTTAAAGTGAGAATTACAAGACAGTGACTTGAGAGATAAGTACAATTTAATTTAACTACTTGTTTTGTTGAATTGAAAAGTTAAATGAATTTTAACAGATTAAAAACCTAAATGATACATTTGTTTCTAATTATTCAAATTGTGGGGAATTTTTACATCCTGATCAAATAGTTTCAGGAATCAACCAGGAGAATAATTGTTTTCTTTTGGAGTTTTTCTTTGTATATAATTAATAAGTTAAAATAATTTAAAGACATGTCAAATATAACATGATCAAATATCACTAAAAGGCATTTTAAAAACTTTTGATAAGTCTGAGCTTGATTTTTCATGAAATGAACTATTGACCTAGGTCTTGAATTTCAACATGAAAACTGAGAGCAAACTTGGCACCACATGAGGGATAGTTTGTCCAGTAGCATTTCGAGTCTAGGTCAGTTGTTAACAGTTGGATTAAACAGAAAAAGGACCACCAGACCAAGCAGAGATCCCTTAGCATTTCATAGAAAATTGCCGGTAGTTAGCAGTGAGGGAGAGAACTGATGTATACCCAGGTCCCATCCCCTATCCATATATTTATAGTTAGGATCTGCTTGTTTTGGTTTGAAAACCTAAGCGTCATGCACACATCACCTAGCATTGTTTCAAAGAAAAATTATGAGTGAAGATGATAATGATTGTATTCTCAGATTTTTGCTTCTTTGTGGACCTGACAAGTGACTTCTACTGTTTTGACCAAAACTGGTGGCTGACTTTTTTTAAAAAACAATGTTGGGAGGGGTCATTTAGCAGGTTTGGCTGGACAAGCCACTTATTGTTACTGCCACCTAGGCAATAAAAAAGATTAAAATAAAACGTGTCATAAATAGATCATTCACTAATCGTAATATACATCCAATTATGAATTAACTGAGAAAATAATCCACATTTGAAGCATCAAGATGAAGGGACACAAGAAATAATTATCTCCCTTAAATAATTTTACATGTCTATATGGTGTCACATGACTGTCCCAGAAATCCCTTCTTAACCTGTTTTTGTCTCTACTTTGAACATTAGAGATGATGTTTCTGGCCCTGCCAAGGGATGGTAGAGCCACATGATATTGTCTATATTTATCAAGTAAGCCGTTTTCTCTTTTTGGTACAATATTGCTTGTTCACTAGAGCTTTCATTCTTGCCTTAATTCTTTTACAGACACATTCTAATTGAATTGGATAATTTTTCTTTTGTCTTTATTTGCTGTTAGGCTTTGTTCTATATTATGTAAAAGAAAAATATTTTCCTTGATATGGTGAGTGATTGAAATTTTTAGGATTTTTTCATTTGTTTTCATCTGTGACATGAGTTTTGTTACTGTTGTGGATTAAAATAGATAGATTTAAAATATTTGTCTGTCCTGTAAGAAAACAGTACATGTTAATTCCTTGCTTTCTGCATATTACATGTTGAGCATAGGGATTCATCTGTGGTGTAAGTAGCAAGGTTGTTTTTTAAATCTTTTTTATAAAGTGGAGTTGCTAGCTCCTATGCCTATTTCTTTGGCCTTAGTCAAAGTGTGAAGTGAATGCAAGCAGTCCGAACAGAAACTTTAATTCATTTTGTACTAACTATACTCTTCTCATTTGCTTTTTAGACTCCAAATCTCATTTTGATTACATCTGTTAAACTCCAGTTCTGCATACATTAGTTTTTATTCATAAATGATCAAAATTCAGATAATACAAATTGCTTTTCATTTTCCTTTTTCAAAGAATTAGCTGTTTGTTTTTAATTTGTTTTATTAGTTTAAATGATGCAACATATTACCAGCAAATTTTTAAGTTTCTTTTTATCTAATCATTTAACCTATTCTTGATTTGTAATGTCTGAGAAGTGCAGGGTTGGATTAACCAATATGCAAAATATTTGTCTTTAGAACATCAAGAGAATGTGGAACACAAGACTTTTCTTTCCTACTTTAATTATACACATAGCTATTTGTGTCAGTAATGCTTGTATCAATTCTTAAGCACTTAAAAATTATGTTCTTAAAATTTTCATTTAAATTCCTTTATTGCCAAATCTATAAAGACTTCTTTAAAAAACACAACTTTCAAATAACACTAATTCCTTTTCTCATCTTCCATGTGGAAGTTGTTTTTATTTCTGTTTAGCGAGTGTAACTGATGCCATATAATCATTGGTTAATGCTTTCTTTTCTCTATCTATCTAAAGATTTCTACTGTTTATAATCATCATATTAGTTTAATGTTAATTGTTATGAAAGATTTTAGGAATATCATCGTTTGCCTAAGACTTTAAGATAAAATCTGGTGATGTAATTTTTTTCTAATTAAATTAATAGCATCTGTTAACAAAAGTTAGTTGCATCTGATTATGTTGGAAAGAGTGACATATTAAATGGTAATACAGAGAAAAAAATTGTGAAAAAGGATTTTAGTTCCGGTTAACTCACAAATTATTTGTATCAAGTTTGGAGTCAATAAAGATTACTCAATGCAATTCAGCATTTGATCTAGAATATGTGAGATGCTTCTTTCTTGCAGGAAATATATTAAATGGCTCATGAGTCAGGGTTTTTTATTTATTTAAAAAAATCTTTTTAGTGATTAGAATACTCATTTTGCCCAGAATACAATGTCAATGGTTATTTATTTCAGACGGGAAGTTATTTACAGCTTATACCAAGAATAATCTAACACTGTAAAGTATAACTATAAATTATCTTGTGCACAAGTTTGCCATTACAATTTTTTGGTTTTATCTTCAAAAAGAATATTAAAATGAAATCAAACAGTAAATAAAAATTAGTGTTTCTGTCAGACATTTATTCTGTTTGTAGGTATTATGGATTTTATAAGAAAAATAAATTAATTCAAATTTAACCAATTATTTTGATATAGAGTTATGCAGCATGTAGATACTCATTATACCTAGTCTAGTTTGGCACATGGCTAATTATATGATTTGGTGAGGACTGAATTTATGGACTGTTGATTATAAAAATAGCTTGCAAATCATTATAACAGGTAATCTGGATTATCCAGTATAGATCTTTTTTTTTCCTTTAACATATGATATCCATGGTTACCTATAGTATTTTTGTAAAATCCATGCTATTAAAGGATAGAAACATTTATCAAGAAGGCAGGAATATTGAAATTAAAGCAGGAGCTTTTTTGACCATTTTTTTCAATTCAAATAGGTGACTTTGATTTGTAGAGGGTTAAATTTCATTTTCTAACCATTGACAAAACTAACTAAAACCGGTTATTTTTATTTTAAGAGAGGATTGTAAATTTTTTCTTTTTTCTAGCAGAAAAAGGTAAAATAGGACAGACAGGAGTCAGAAAGGTTTAGTTGGCTGTTAAAATGGGTCATCAGAAAGATTGTTTCATTGCTTATTTGTATATGACCATAGTACTTGTCAAAAATGGCATTTTTTTTTCTTTTTTGTTTATTTTTAAATGTATTGCTTGACATTTTTTTCTAAAGATCAGTGTAATATCTGTGTACTCTATCTTGCTCATTATTTCCATGTTGATTTTACCATGCTGCACAATGTACTGTGAATTAAACTGGATCTGATTGAGAGGCTCCACTTTTGGAAATCTAGAGAGTGAAGTATACCTTCATTGCCATTACTTCTGGATCCACTTTGATCTGGAGAAGAGGTTGCTGTTAGGGTACTACATAAAATGAGCACAGTTCCTTAACTTTGAAGCATAAAATAACCCTAGATGAGTTGACATGCTGTTAAAATCAGTCATATGCTGCATATGCAACAGGATATTGATGGAGTAGATGTGCCATTTGTCTGTTTACCACAAGCATTGAATTTTCAAATCAGGGAAAGATTCACTTGTTAATCTTGTTTGCTTTCGTTTAACAGAAGTTAAAGAAAAACAAAGACATGTGCATAAAAAGTCCTACTGTTTATGATTCCTATGCAGCTCTTGACTCCTTCTTCATTTTGAAGTCACGTGATCTTTTGTGCATAATTATAAAGCTGTGAAGTCTAAAATTTTATTCAGATTTTTAGGTTATTGTCAAATTTTTAATTACAGTACAGTTCAAAACTTGAGTAGTCAGTTGAATAGATTTAGAATCAGCATTACTTCCAAGGTGTACATATTTTTTGCTTCCTTCTCTGAAGACAATTACGATTTTTTAAATTCCTTATATATAAAACAGAAGTACATAGAATTATTGAGGAAAATCATATATTAGACTACTTAGAGAATAAATTTTGTATTATGAATGAAATGTGTCAAGATAATTATCATGTGCTAGTTTTCAAAAGCTAATATATTTTGCATAGTAAACTTGGCCATAATTGGCCTTATAGAAAATTTGGTTTGACATAATGGATCATTTACTTCTAATATCAACTTAGCCATGTGCAATTGGAATTTGATATTGTAAGGTTCAATAATATATAGAATTCCTGATTATCTGTTAATGAACAAATGTCTAAAATGCTTTGAAAGTCGAGTTTTATTTCACTTGAATAAGATTTAGTGTTATGCTGTTGAATTCAGACTGTAATTAGAACATATGTATTTTCTGATTTTCTTACTTTAAATATTCATCTATAATTTATGGCTTTTGGCCAGTAATGTCTTGAAAAAAATTTTCAAATATTTGTTCTCTTTTTAGAAATTTTTTATTAATGTAATATATCAATATGAAATAGTTGACAACAAAGAACAAATGACATTAAAGTATGATAAGAAAATTTTAAACCTATTTCTTGTTTTGTTGAATTATTGGGTTTTTATTTATGAAATTAAAAAAAAAAAACAATGTTTAAAATGATTATTTGACTATTGAAATCAGTGAAATACAATATTACTGTAACATGGGTGGTAGTAGAATATTATTACTACAAACAATAGTGATGTGGAAAGAGAGCAATTGAATGGAGACAGGGATTCATTGGAAATTGTGCAAATTACTTGGAATTAATTGTATCAACAAATTGAATTGAATACAAAGAAATTTTCTATGAGAATAGGAAAAATAAAATAGTTTAGGAATTTGAAATATAGCAGCATCTTTGTTGTGGATGAGAAAGCAAAATCTGTCAGTGGATTAAATTAGAAGTCAGTTTCCCTAATGTTGTAACTAACATGCTTGACTGTGACATCCTAGTGAGTTTGAACTCTAGTTGCACTATTATGTTCACTTTCAAACTAATGCACTTTAGAAAGGTGTGAACTCCTTTATCTCCCCAGCTGTGGATTAAATTGTACCACAACTATTCTTCTATAAGAATGGCTTTTACATTAAATGATCCACATATACCATTGCTCAATTTGCTGGGGCTGTAGAATATACCAACTGCATCTCTACAAAGGGGTAAGACCCCCCCCACCAACTAATGCACTTTAGAAAGGTGTGAACTCCTTTATCTCCCCAGCTGTGGATTAAATTGTACCACAACTATTCTTCTATAAGAATGGCTTTTACATTAAATAATCCACATATACCATTGCTCAATTTGCTGGGGCTGTAGAATATACCAACTGCATCTCTACAAAGGGGTAAGACCCCCCCACCAACTAATGCACTTTAGAAAGGTGTGAACTCCTTTATCTCCCCAGCTGTGGATTAAATTGTACCACAACTATTCTTCTATAAGAATGGCTTTTACATTAAATAATCCACATATACCATTGCTCAATTTGCTGGGGCTGTAGAATATACCAACTGCATCTCTACAAAGGGGTAAGACCCCCCCCCACCAACTAATGCACTTTAGAAAGGTGTGAACTCCTTTATCTCCCCAGCTGTGGATTAAATTGTACCACAACTATTCTTCTATAAGAATGGCTTTTACATTAAATAATCCACATATACCATTGCTCAATTTGCTGGGGCTGTAGAATATACCAACTGCATCTCTACAAAGGGGTAAGACCCCCCCCACCAACTAATGCACTTTAGAAAGGTGTGAACTCCTTTATCTCCCCAGCTGTGGATTAAATTGTACCACAACTATTCTTCTATAAGAATGGCTTTTACATTAAATAATCCACATATACCATTGCTCAATTTGCTGGGGCTGTAGAATATACCAACTGCATCTCTACAAAGGGGTAAGACCCCCCCCCACCAACTAATGCACTTTAGAAAGGTGTGAACTCCTTTATCTCCCCAGCTGTGGATTAAATTGTACCACAACTATTCTTCTATAAGAATGGCTTTTACATTAAATAATCCACATATACCATTGCTCAATTTGCTGGGGCTGTAGAATATACCAACTGCATCTCTACAAAGGGGTAAGACCCCCCCACCAACTAATGCACTTTAGAAAGGTGTGAACTCCTTTATCTCCCCAGCTGTGGATTAAATTGTACCACAACTGTTCTTCTATAAGAATGGCTTTTACATTAAATAATCCACATATACCATTGCTCAATCTGCTGGAGCTGTAGAATATACCAACTGCATCTCTACAAAGGGGTAAGACCCCCCCAACGAGTGTCTTGATATGATACTAAACAATCTGATGGTGAGATTCCAGTAATACTGGAGCTTTGGGGAATGTGGAGCACACCTTCATTACCATCGCTCCCAGGTTCATTCTAGCCTGGAGTGGTAGCATCTGATAGGGTCCTATCTATGGGTCAAATAGAATTAAAATGCATACTTATGATAAACTGGATTGTTTGAAATAGAACTGTTTTTGACATTTGACTGTATATAAATAAAAACTATAATAATACTTAACTGAATTGTTTGAATTAGAACTGTTTGACTAAACTGAATGGCTTGAAATAGAAATGTTTTTGACAATTAGATTATGTACTTACATTTAAATTGTGTACGTATGCTAAAGTGAATTGTTTGAATTGGAACTCTTTTTGTATGCTAAACTGAATTGTTTGAAATGGAACTATTTTTGACATTGAAACTGTTAAATTGTTTGAAATAGAACTGATTATTTGTATAAAAATGGATCTGACATTAAATAACCTACAATTGTTGATATGCCATAAAACCCAAACAACCAATCAACCACATAGATCATTAAAACAAAGAAACCAAACCATTCAACTAGAATTTTTGGATGAAACTGAAAGAGTGCTAGAAAATAGATAATCATTAGGATTTTGTCAAAGACGTGCAGTAATTGTGTAATATTAAGCAGATAATAGTCATTCTTATTATCAATGGATCATTGGGAATAGTTTTCAAATACTCAGGCAAAAAGAACTGAACATGCAGTGTGAAAATGAAAAGGTGCAAAACATAGAACTATTGAGATCAGATGGGTACTGGAGATAAATGAGATGTGTTACCACTTAATTTTCAGTTATACCTGCCAGATATTTGTTGAAATAATAAAGGAAGAGAGAATAGATAGTAAATTAGTGGAAAATGTTAGGGATCAGACTTAATGAAAAAATAGCAGTTATTCCCTTTGAAGGAGAGAAAAGTAGTTGCCTTGTGTGGACAGTGAATTGTGGGATTGTAGGGACTGGAAGAATGGATACATATGAGGAATAATAAGGATAGACTTGGAATCGGCCATGACTTATGGGAGACATACATTTAACTTGAGCACACAATTAAAACAGCTTCTTTTCCTGGTCTATAGATGCATGACTGTCTGTTTTTAAATAAACCTAATTGTTTTGTTGTGCACTATGAGTCCGTCTCTTTTCAGTTTTGTTTACATATTTTTGTAAAAATTTAACAAATTTGGCAACAATGATTTTATTTTTGCTGGAACCAGCACATGTCTACAAAAAGAAAAATGAATTTGGCAATTTACTAATTACTACAGCAACAGTTTAGGTTGATGGAATTATTTACAGAAAGACTATCTACACCACAGCAAATGTCGCAGGAAACAAAATTATGTACACCAGGAGATGCAGAATCAGTCAGACATTCTATTACAGAATTTCACTTAAACACAGATGTGAAATCAACATTTTCTAAGTGGTTTGCACATTATGAAGATCTTTTTACTGTGGATTTAAAGGAACCAGCAGACGACTGGAAAGTTAGGCCTTATCAGGAAAGCTGGGTTCAGTAGAAGAAGACTGTTATTCCAACTATATTTTACCAAAATTTGAAACAAATATTGTGTTTGCTAATGGCCTGGGAGACCTGAGTTCAATCCCAGGTTGTGTCATACCAAAGACCTTAAAAATGGTACTTGATACCTCCTTGCTTAACACGTAGCAGTATAAGGTACGTATCAAGGGTAAAGTGGAGTAATCCAGGGAAAGCTGTGGAACTTACCATTTAAAATTACACACTAAAGCCCCCTAAAAACATTACCCAGTTAAATACTAAATTTGGCTTTAGCGTCATTCTCTTCATATCAAATTTTACCCTTTTAATTTCCTTTATGTTGCATATTTTATTCTCTTTAATTTTCTTTTATATTGCAAATTTTACTCTTTCTAAAATTCTTTTAACATTACTCTAAAACAAGTTGGTTGCAGTGGAATGTCAGTGGTTGGGTAATCTTAAGTATGATTCACATATGGGACATCAGTTGGTACTGGCAACAACACTGCAGTCAATGCTGTTCAAAAACAATGGAACCCAATGTCACCAAGCTCAACACATAAAAAGCTTCCATCTACTTGTTGGAATTGTGGTGGCTGGCATTTCATTCAAAAGTGTCCATCCAAGACACACTGCTGTTGCGAGTGTAAAAAGCAATGACATAAAGAGGGACTCTACACCCCACTGATGCATAAAATAACAAACAACCAACCACATAATGAACACAGACAGCAAAGAAAAGCATGCAAACAGTCTGGTGGCAACATTTCTCCCCAATACCTAGTCAAACTGAAAATATGTCAGTAAAACTGAATGGCCACTCTGTTTGGTTGCAAATAGATACTGCCTCGGACATAACCTTTATCTCACAGAGACTATGGAAAACCATAGGCCAGCCTCCACTAACACCTACTAGACATATAGCATGACGTGCATCTGGGGATTGTATCAACATCACTTGAGAATTGCCAGCAACAATCAGAATTGAGGACAAGATAGCATTTGGAAAGATCTATATAGCAGATTTGTAACACAGCCTATTGAGTCTTGATTTTGTCAAGTCACTGTGTCTTCTAGACATACCACTCAGTTCTCTTTGTAATGCAGTTTCCAGATCTCCTGCTCAGAGTGCCATTACAGAACAAACTGATGTAATCAAGTGTTTTTTCTAGTCTTTACAGATGACCTCAAACACTGCATTCAAGCTGAAGCTACACTAACACTCAAACCATCTGCTACGTCTGTTTTCTGACCTAAACAATCAGAGCAGCCATGGTCCAGGATACATGTGGACTTTGCTAGCCCTATCAATGCCTGGAGGACTTTGGTAGTTGTCAATACCCATTTTGAATGGCCAGAAATTTTCCTCATGCAGAAGGCAGATGCCCACATATTGATAGCTGTTCTTAAATGACTATTCAGCTAACATGGCCTGTTGGAAACAGTCTCAGACAATAAATCACAATTTACATCTGGTCATCACTCTATCACTTGCAATCCATTGGAAGTAGAATATTTTGTTGATACCTTTAAATGTGCTCTGCTCAAAGCAAAGGAGAAAGGAACAACAACCTAGTAGATATTGAATAAATTTTTCCTTTTGTACTGGTCAACACCAAATGTTACCATGAAAAATGGAATGTCTCCAGCAGAAGGACTCATGGAATGAAAGCTCTGGACCACACTTGATGCCTTACACCCACATAAACAAAGGGAAGACACATCCCAAAATAAAACGAAACAATTCTTAGTTGGCATAGCACGCCAGTATTTGCGAGAAACTACTGGCCTGAACAACCACACTGTATTCCAGGTATCACACACAGGAAAAAATAACTGTTTGTCTATGATGTAAAAGTTAGCAAACAATTCTTTGCATGACATAGAAACAAACTACAGCCCAGATACACTCTGAACAATCAGGTTGACAACATGCCAAGCATTGCATTTGACATATTAATGGACACATTTGAATTACCATCTCCATCACCAGACAAATGCAAGTGGGATAGAAGCAAGACCTCACATGATCTTAACAAAGTGCAATTACACAAGAGTGAGTCATCTCCAAATTAACCCCAAGTGTGCTTGGTGCAGTTAAATACTAAGAATGGTTCAAAAGTGTAAGGAATCAGACCAGACAAAAAAAATATCAAAGTTATTCCCTCTGAAGGATGGAAAGGGATTTGCCTTGTGTGGACAGTGCATTGTGGGATTGTAGGGACTGTAAGAATGGATACACAGGAGGAACAATAAGGATAGACTTGGAATCGGCCATGACACATGGGAGACATACATTTAACTTGAGCACACAATTAAAACAGCTTCTTTTCCTGGTCTATAGATGCCTGACTCTGTCTGTTCTTAAGTAAACCTATGAGTCCGTCTCTTTTCAGTTTTGTTTACACATTTTCTTTATTTGTAAAAACAACAATAAATGATACTTTTATTTACTTCTCTTGAATTTCTGGTATAGTTTGGTATTTTTTATATTTTGATTCTTTTATTGCATATTAACCCATGTGGTTTATTTAATGCTAAATTATGTTTTTATACATATATATTTGATTTGTAAGCAAATAGTTTGTAGGTAGTTTTATTTCTAAACCAGTTAAACGGTTTCAAGTACTGCTATTGAACACGAATGATTCTATTTAATATTAAACCTTTGTTTGCATACACTTAAATGGTTTCAAGTATTCCTATTAATATGAATAATTCTATTTATCAAGTATTCCTACCGAATGTGAACAATTTGTACGCAGCTATATGGTTTGAAATAACTAATGATGATAATAGTAATCCTTACTAAATAATTGAACGGATCTATTTGAGCCATAAATGGAACCTTACAGGTATTACCACTCTGGGTCTGAGTGGACCTGAGAGTAATAATAATGAAGGAGCAGTCAACATTCTCTGAAGTTGAGGACTGGAGTTTCACTATCAGATGCAATTTGATGTTGTACACAGGACACTGTCTTGTTTTTCTCAGTTCACCCTCTGCCAACATCTTCTAGCACTTTAATAAGATAAAAAGGGTTTGTTTGCCACAAGAATAATTTGAAGAATGTTTGGGAAAATCATATAGGTACTAGGGCTCAATATGACCAGTCAATTGATCAGATAAGGCCTATGTAACTGCCTGTCTAGCTCATGAAAAGCCGAATGAAGTGTTTCAAGTTATGTGACCATTTTTACTACTGTATCACAGACTGCTCAGCCTCCAGGATCCTGTTCTCAAGCATTACAGGTCACCACCCACAACCAGCTGGTGGCTTCATTGGATGGGGGTCTTACTCCTCTGCAGAAGTACAATCAGCATATTCTACAGCCCAAACTGACTGGGCAGTTGTATATTTGGAAGTTCTTGTTAAAATGATTTAGAACAGTATTTGATTTATTTTCTTTGTCCATTTGATTTATTAGCAAAAATATGTGACCTCAGTCAGTGTAATGTAATTGAATGGCTCATAGGAAATTAAAAAAAAGAATGAATAAAAAAGCAGACAGTCTCTGAATGGCCCGGCCAAGGGTCTTTTTGTAGTTAAAAATGACTAAAGAAAACTTGAGGTTCCCAAAAGATTTGGTATGCATGTGTGGAACCAATGGAAATGGATATGTTTCTGCCCCTGACATGACAGGTGGAAGGAAGGGGATGACTCATGTTTTTTCAGGGTGTTAATGGTGAGATGTGATAAGGTAAAGATGTATGGTTGAACACCAGCCACAAAGATGTAAAGTGATGAAAGTTTATGAGCCCCATTTTTGGGGGTGCATTATAAAGAAGGCCTTAGATGCGACCAAGCAGACAAGTATGTTAGAACCAGGAAAAAATTCAATGTCTGTGTCTGCTCATCTTTTTCTCATCACAATATTGCTTCTCTTTGTCTAGCTGACGTGGTCGTCTCAGTTTCAATACCCTCTTTCTTTCTCCTGATGACTACCTATTACCTAGTAGTAAATAAACCTATACAGAGTTTCTTGTGTTCATCCACTTTTACCATGGCAATGTCACAATGGGGTCTAAATTCTCTTTAGTACAACAATGGTACACCAGGTGCAAGTATTTAAGCTTTCATCCTGACAAGCTTTGATGCAATAAAATATTATATAAAATAAGAAGAATGAAACCAAATATGAATAAATATAGAAAATTACTTATTTTTACATAATTTTAATTGATGTCTAGATAAAATTATACATAAGATTACTTTTAAAGTTTGGAAATAAAACAATAATATTAAAGATTAATAATACCAAGTAATTATGAGGGAGCCCCCATGGCATAGTGGTTAACATGCTGGATTGTGATGTCTGAGTGAGTAAGTTAGAACTTCAGTCACACCTTTAGGGTCACTTTTGGACTAATGCCGTTGGAAAAGGGATGAACTCCCTCATCCTTTCTATCAATGGATTAAATAGTGCCACTAGTGTTCTTAGAAGAGGATGGATTTGGCATTAAATAACCTACAAAGGTTGATATGCTATGAAACAAAGATACCAAAGCAAGTAATTATTTATTAAACCCAGTATGCAAATTATCCACACCATATTCTATGTAGACCTTTATTTCTTAGTGATATATAACATACATTGCAGCATTTGAAAACATTACTAACATGGTCTTTTTTTTCTCTCTTTTTTTAAGGCAAACCTAACTTAGGTAGACTTTAATAGAGACATTGTTAGATGTTAATTTAGATTAAATAATTATTTAATAATCATTGAGGATATAATGTAAATAACTTTGGAAATTGTATTTTTTCTACAACCCATAAAGATTGAAATTCCCTTAAACATAGAAACTGGAACCAAAAAGGTGCATTGTTGTATTATTTTTAGAATTGAGATATTTCAATATTAATTATACATATCAGTTGTATTTTAAAAATACTGTTTCATTTAAAGTGTTAGATGAAAATGACAATTCCTTCTAGCTGGTATGTGCAAATAGGTATAAAGATGTATTCTAATGTATTAATCCTTTGTGTTCTTATATTGACTGAAATGTTGAGTAGCTAACTAGTTAGGTTAGTTATTGATTAGAAAGCCTAAAGAAAATTAGGAAATTGAATTCAACAGATGATGATAGTTTGACTAGCTTCTGTAATCATTGTTCAGTTCTTATATTGATCAAACTTGCTATGGAGAATAAAGAAATCAGATAATAATGGTCAGCATAGATACTTGTTAAAATAAGAACTGATGTGTCAAAGACTGAAAGAGATACCAAAGTTCAACTGCACAGCACTAAAAGATGTAACAAGCTGATGTAATGATGTTTTGTTGGACATCTTTTATAATCACTTCAAAAAGAAAGAATCCTGATCATGAAAGTATGAATATTTATTAGATATTTTTCCATTCTTCTATTCCACCAAAGATGATTACTGAGTCAATAACAAACATAAAAAATAGATTATTGAAATAATTCTAATATTGTACTTGATACAGATATTGCAAAGAAACTCTTGTTAATTGATATTTTATAATATTGGGTACTACACAGAGTACCTTCATGAAATTTCTTGGAAAAGAAAGATTACAATAAATAAGATGTATTAGAGTAGTGGATAAAAACTGATTTATTCTGTTAATCCTTATGGCATGTCAGTGTTGAAACTTTTGTCAAGACTGGATAGCTCAGGGAGATAGAGACCTTGAGAGAATTCAGATTTGGTTTACTGATTCCATCTTTCATGATAATATCTATTATGTCATCTTGTGCTTCTAAAAAGGGTTGATATTGCAGAATCCAAAACAATTTACTTTGATATATACTATAGATTGTTTGGAAATAACTTGAGGGGGAGTCCCTATGGTGTAATTGCTAAAGTACTGGGCTACAGCCTTGAAGTTAGCAAGTTCAAACTCCAGTCATGATATTACATTCCCTTTTGAACTAATACTCTTATCCCCCCTAAGCTATGAGTTAAACAGAACCTTCTATAAAGAGGGCAAATAACCTAGAAAGATGGATATGCCATTAAAAAAAATGAAACCAATACCTTGAAAGAAGATATATTTTCAGAAATGTTGAAAAAAATGATGCAGTAATGAAAAAATATTGTCAAAATAGATATATAATTTTTTGGATAAAAATGAACTGTACCAGAATGCTACAAGCATTTTGAACAAATCCTGGAAGCAATATCCCACAAAACAACAGTCATACCTCCTATCTCTAAAACCAGCCAAATAAGACAAACAAGGCATGTGGGACACTGCTGGAGAAGCAAGGATGAACTCATAAGTGATGTTCTCCTATGGACATCCTTCACATGGATGTGACAGTGTTGGCAAGAAGAACATACCTACAACAGCTCTGTTGGGACTCAGGATGTAGTCTAGAAGACCTGCCAGGAGCGATGGATGATAGGGAAATCTGTGCTAGCTGTATGCCTTGATGATGAGATATATAATTTAATAGTATTAATTAAAGATTAATTTTGTTTTAATGAATAAAGAAAATCATAAAATTTTCTAATATTAAGGAAATTTTGATAAAATTAATTTGTCTTTTTGTATTCTTGGCTGAAAAAAGGGGTTGGTGTTGCCTTATTGAAGATATAAGGATATATTAGCATAAAGGTTAGAGTGTTTGCCAATGGTCCAAGTGACTGGGGTTCAATCCCAGGTCAAGACATATCAAAGACTCAAAAAAAAAGTACTCAAAGCCTCCTTGCTTAAAACTCAGCATTATAAGGTATGGATCAAGGGTAAGTGGAGCAATCCAGGGTAGGGAGTAGAACCCTCCTACCAGACCTTTGTGTAGTATCCGTTGAAAAAGGAACCTTTAGGTCACCTTTGACTACAGTTGGCCAACACAACATATATACACACACATACTCACTCTTATATTAAAAATATAAAGTTAAAAGCTTTGCAAGTATGAACTCTTTGAGGCTACAAATGTACTTCTAGTATACTGAACACTTGAAGCCAATACTTTTATTCCTGAAATATGTAACCCAGTTGGCTGGGGTTGTAGAATACACTGACTGCATCTCTGCAGAGGGCTAAGACCCCTCCCACCAACAAGTGTCTTGGATTTGACATTAAACTATAATGTCAATTAATAATGGAGCTTTGGGGAATGTGGTGTACCCCTTCATTACTATTGCTCCTAGGTCCACCTTGGCTTGGAGTAGTAGCACCTGATAAGGTCCTATTTATGGGTCAAATAGGATATTTGACATTTAAGTTGAGCGCAAACAAATGATTTATGCAAAATTGAATTGTTTGAAATAAAACTGTTTGATCATTTAACTGTGTGTAAACAAATAACTGATGTTTAATAGAATTGTTAGTGATACATAGCAATGCTTGAAACCATTTAATTGTGTACAAATGAATGAGTAATGTTGAATTGAATAATTGTTGTTAAATAGCAATACTTGTAACCACTTCACTGTATGCATATAAATGATTAATTTTTAATTGGATTGTAAGTGTTGAATAGCAATAATTGAAATCATTAAATTGTACAGTAACAATAGCGTTATTAGTGTGCAAAAAATTACTTTTAGTCAATTTAAAAATGAAATTATCGACAAACCAATTTTTTATATATCATATATGTTTATTTAAATGTGTGCAAACAAATAACTGATGTTAAATTTTTATTGTTATGTGGTACATTCAATAATTTTCCAGACCTTTTTTGTACAGGCATATAGAATTGTCATAGACTCTTGAAAATTCAGTACGTTATTGACTGACCAATTTTTATGATTTCAGGTTCAAATGAACAGCTACTGTAGGAATTTGAATACACCCTACTAAAGCCTGATTGTCACAGCTGGTGAATTTCAAAAATGGAATCTGACACTTTAGAAGAATGATATGCAATAAAATTCTGTTTTAAACTTGGAAAAAATGCTGCTTTTGGAGCATCTTGCATGAATCGAGCATCAGTTTTTGAGTGGCATAAGAGATTCAAGGAAATCAGGGAGTCTGTGAGGGATGATGAGAGGTCTAGGAGAAGTAAGGAAGTCAATACACCAAAGTTGATTGGCCTAAGGGTTAGGGTTACTATGTTTACAAATCACATATATCTAATATATATATATATGCATAAATTGGATTTAGCATCAAATAACCTACAGTGGTTGATATGCCATAAAGCCAAACCAAATTAGAAATATGATTACTTTGTCATTAGCACTTTAACCAACATTGACCATTAGATTTATTGGTTAAACATATTTTTTTTACATGAGGAAATTATTTGCACCCCCGTTGTCTATACATACGTTTATAAATAATTATACACTAAACATTTATATATAAATAAGATTATTTATATCATCTATAAGGATAAATTCATTTAGATTTGTTTAAATGACAGATAAATGGAAAATGCAAAACTTTTTATTTATCAAATACATTTTAAGGGTTGTTGATATCATAAATCTAAATCAAACTTTATACACAGTCTTTTTCTCCTCTGTAGTTCTGCCCTGTTGGCACTTAGAATATGCTGGCTGTATCTCCTGCAGAGAGGTAAGATCCCGTCCCTGCCAAACAAAAAAGGGGTTTTGAGCATAAACTAAACTGCATCTGATGGTGAGTCTCCAGTTCTGGAGATCTAGGGTGTGTTGAGCACTTCTTCATTGCCGTTACTCTGAAGTCCACTTGAACCCTGAGTGGAAGTACCTGTTAGGCATCTATCTATTGGTCAAATAGATATTTTTAAGAATTATTAATATTTAATAGGACCATATGAACCCCACTAAAAAGCAAAAAAACCCTCTTAACTATCTACACAAAAAATGTAAATGTGAATGTACAATGAATGGGATTCCCTAACCTCTTGACATAAAAGAACTCTGTGGCATTAAAATCAATCAATCAGTCTTTTATAAATACTTACATATGTTTACTTATCTAAGTTTTATAAAGTAAATCCTCCAACTTAAATATATTGTCACTACTTAGGAAAATTTTATGGTTCTTTTAGTAAAAATGACCTGATTAGTTTGCTGTTTTTGGTTCCGATGTATTTTGCAAGTTAGGAAATGGTTTCTGTGGTTATTAAAAATATTGATCCACATTGCGAACATTCAACTAAAAAAAGTTTGTAGGATTTAAGAAAACTTTCAGTGGGTATCAGGCTGCTTAAATAGATTCCCTGCAGTGCCAAGCATTTATGTGTTTGGCTTAGGGGCATAAAATATGGCTGCCATCTCCAGCAACAGTAAAGTAACTGCAAAAATCAATGAATTACTGTATAATAAAGTAAAATCTTGTTCATTGCATTGAGAAAACTGTACAAGAATTTTTTTTATGTGAGATTTGTTTTTTGAAGAATGGATGACAATTGTTTTGTTTTTTTTTTCTCTTGGATTTAATCTTTTGCATTGTTTTTAATACTTCATTTTCATTGTTGGTGAATAATGTTCACTGCCAGCATCGATTATTGTTTTTAGCATGTAAATATGTTCAATACAATGGATAGAAGAAATGCGGTTACAAAAATTTAACTTAAGAATGTTAAGCTATCATGATTTTTAGTATTATTTAATGCTTGTGAAAATGTATGACTCATTTCTGAATAATATATGGAATATTTAAAATAAGTCACTTTTTAATTCTATACAAAAGGTATTTGTTGAAATCTGACAAATTTGGCACAAGTTCATAGTCACGGAGCACAAAGATTTATGCAGTAGATTAAAAAACTAGTATACAAACCATTACTATATTGTTATTGGTATGATTGACAGTAGGAAAGATATTTTGTCAAGTCCCCATTCAACTAGGACCAATATGAGCATTAGCGTATTCATGATAGACAAACACTGAACACAATAGAAGGAAGGACAAGATAAACTCATTTAAACATAAAAGAACATTTAATCTTTTATATACATAATATACATATTAGTATTATTAAGAAAATATACAAATGTGTCATATGGTAGAACTATACACATATTGTTCCATGAACAAGCAGAACATTGAAGGGTTACAAAAATGGAAAAGGCTTACTTGATGAGTGTCAGTAATATAGCCGCGTGGCTTTTCTATTACTGACCGGATCAGAGGCATCTGTATTGTTCAAAGAATAGAGGCAAATAGAATGGATTTCTGTGATTATGTTACACCCTACATTATGACACCTGACACTCAAATGGACATGCCAATTCTTTAAGAGATAATTATTCATTACTTTATGTGTCCCTTCATGGCTCTTAGTCTTATTAGGTAAAAATCTTATGTAAAAATTATTTACTAAATTTTGCTTAGTCTGACACTGGAATCAGGTTGATTTTAGAATTGAGGCTTTCCACATGAATTAATTGTAAATCTTCAATTTACGAAGGCTGACTTAGTTTGGCACAAGGTCAAAAGTATAGAGAACCTTGTGAAAATTGAGCTGACAGGCAATAGCCTGCTAGCCTAGCTTGCTAACCATTACACTACATGAGATGCTCAAATCTTAAGTAAAAGTTGAATGAAATAATTACTGTTAAATCATGTGTACAACTTAAGGAAGGTCATTGTTGTTTTAATTTTTAATTTTTTATTCACTAAGAGTTTTTATTAATTTATTTATCCCTTTTTATTTTAGGGAACATAGAATGAAACAAGAAAAAAGTAGTTTACATAATTCAAGACTGAATTAAGATAGAAAAGTTCAGTTTAAGATGACTTCTTATTGTTATCTGTACTTAGAAATAAGGCATATTTTTAATTTGTTTCACTTGTTCATTAAATTATGAAACCACCTTGTACTTGAAGGCATGTCTGTTTTTAAACAAATTGTGTTTAGAGCAAAATCTCATATGTACAACACAGTAGTGACCCTGCTTAATTGTATAGATTCTCTAATATACAAATCAGAACTGAGTAGCCATAAAAAAATGGCAGTGAAAATCTCCAGAGACAGAATAATGTTAAGATTACTTAGTTTTCTCTTGTTTGTAAGTTAAAAGAAATTATTTTGTGATAATCTCAGCAAAAGGAAAATATTTTGAGATTAAAAAAACACCCTGACTTTATTTGGATATTGTAATTTTTATTAATCAACAATTTCTCTCTTGTTAATGAAGGTTGAGTTAACTGGAAATCATAAATAATCCCTTCACTACCCAAAGAACAAATTCTTTATACAGATTTTCACTGTTTAAGAGAATGTTGCTTCCAGAACAAGTCAGTTGGTGGCCAATAGAAAATTTGATATTAACCAATCTTTCATTTTGAATAATATAAGCATTTTAGGAAATGTCTATAGATTTGCTTAATTTAAAGGTTTGCCCATAAGCCATGAGGACTTTCAATAAACTACCATATATTGCACTGTATTTGACAATCTCCTGACAGAATGTCAGAACTGAGCTGGTGAAACCATTCAGATTAAGTGTAAAGGAATGGCAAACTGACAAATTTGAAGAAATGTTGTAGGGTTGTCCAAAAGTTTTAGGCAAAGAAATAGGGATAAAGATAAGTTATTTGGAGAAAGTGAGCAAAGAAATTTTATGCATTCACAAAACAATTGTAGAAACCAAATAAAATAATCAAAGTTTAATGGTAAGAATTATTCATTCAAAAAATTATGTTAGTTCACATGAAGGTTGATCTTTTAGCATTATTTTTTGAGGATTTCTATTATTTATAGAATTCATGCTGTGAATTCTTTTGGTTTTTCTGATTATAAAGTATAGTTTAAAGTATAATTTTGCATGATATTTATTGGTATTTAAATTACATTTGATTATGATGTGTTTGTATTGGATTTGGTGCTTAACAGAAATCATTTATCAAAGTATTTCTCAACTAAATGGTCTAATAGAAAGCTGTGTGTGATATATAAATTTGTTTGAGCTGATGAAATTATTATGTGATATATTTTCATGAGGAATTTTTTTCCCTTATTGCATATCCTGCAGAGAAGTAAGACCTCTTCTTCCAAAAAGGGATGTCTTGAGTATAATACTAAACTGCATTGGATGGTAAGACTCCAGTCCTTGAGGTTTGGGGAGTGTAGAGTACCTCTTAATTGCAATTACTCCCATGTCCCCTCTAACTTGGAGTAGTGGTACTTTTTAGGGTCCCTTCAATGGATCATATAGATGACCACAAATTATTTCTGATTGTACCATGTGCTAAAATTAACTTCTAAGAAGCAACTACAGAATGTAAATACAAATGTAATCTCCTTTAGGCATGAAAGAAGCCTCAACAGATTGACATGCAGTTAAAATGAATCATTTCATTTATTGCTGTTTATTACAATGTCTCAGGCTGTTAAAATATATTACTTTAAAAGTAAGCAGTGTGAATCAAAACTACAGTAGTTTCTAATGAAATGTTAACCCTAGGAGCATTTCTATATTTGATTCATGCTGCTTATTTTAATGAGCATAAATCTTAATCTTGTAAGCATTGATAAAAAGCAATAATGGAAATAGAAAAATTAGCCAATTATATATAATGATAAGAAATACTTAATGTAAGAATTCAGTAAAGTTCAGATGATGACTACCTCCTACCTACTTGGTAATAAACAAGAACACATGAATAATTGGAAGATAAAATGTAGCTATATGATAAGATTTGGTTCTGATAAGCTGTTAAGTTTCTTTTTCAAAATTGGTAAAGGTGATCTTAATGTCAGAAGTGGTTCTAGAATATGAGATCTAAGTTCAAATCTCCTCCTCATCTTTTTTATTTCTTATATTTTCTGATAATGCTACTTACTTTAATAGCCTAAGATTCTAATAACGTAAACATTGTAGTGAAAAAGATGGAAAGAAAAATAGATGAAAATAAATAGTTGATATTAAATATTTTAAAGAAAGGAAAATCTCAATTTGATTGGATATCCCCATTGAATATAAACAAGTTAACTAATGGTATGTTATTTTAAGATTATGCTTTTTTGTAGCAGTGTGGTTTATCATCCTGACTTTACAATCATTTAGAGTATGTAAACTTTAAGAGTATTCTTTAAAACATCCTGAATTGTTAATTATAATCATGTCAGTACTAAAAACTTATGCAAATCAGTGATTAGTAAATAGTCCAATTTGAGCAAATAAGGACATAGATAACTTGCAGGTCATATTGAGGCTTATTCATTGATTTTTACCAAGTTTGTGTAATGTCAAGTTTAATCAGATTTTATAACATAATGTCATAAAACTAGTGTATTGACATAGATTTTAAGCTGTAGATGTCTGTTGTAAATTTCATCCTAAAAAGTTAATGTATTTTATTCATTATCATTCAGATTATTCTTACTACTATGCGTATATTGACATATTGATTTCAAGTTAGAGATTCCTAATGTGACAACTTTCATGTACCTAAAGCAAACAGAATGTACTGCTTCACATGTCTTCTGTGTAAGTGGCCATTTGTAATGTGAGGAGCATGTATGTGCAAGTCTGAGTCCTTAGGTTACTATCACATATAAATATACATGAGTCATTGTGTATATAATGACTTGATCAAAGCAATGCAGGATTGAGTTTGTTGACAACAGAGAACATGATTGGAACATTAGGAGCATTGTCAGTGTGAAGGAAAGAAAACAAGTTCTGCTTTGGAAGTGTAGTTTTGACAACAGTTAGAAAAAAATGACTTGTGACTAAAAAAGAAACATGTTTCTTGGAATTTCTATTGTAAATTTTATCAAAAAAATTCACAAAACATTTTGAGAATTAAGTATTTCATAAAAGAGCTGTTATTTTATTTTATTTTATGTTAATTTGATATAAAATAAAAATAACTATTTCTATATTTAATAAGACATATTTACGATAATTATTTGATCATAAGATGCACTATTTTCCTAGATTTTTAAGCTCAAAAGGTCCTATGTGTTGCCATATTTGTGACAGCATGGCTGAAAGTAAGTTATATCTATGGACCAAACTAACTAATGTGTAACAAACACTTCTGTTTTATACCATTACAGAGAGATTGCAACTGGAAAGTGCATTTGTTTTTAATTTATTTCTTCTATTGTGAACTTATTTTTGCCAAGAGTTTAAATTTTTGTGTGAACCTGTTCTTGCCTTTGCCCTAAATATTATGTAAATTTTGTGTTTCAAAATATTATATAAACTATATAAAATCTTATTCTTAGTTGATGCAAACTGGATAAAAAGTTTAACAGATGTTAAATTTAGCTGGTACAAATTCTAAAAAGTTAATACACAAGATATTTTTTCAAGAATTTCATTGCGACATGTCATTTGTGCATATTATTTACAAATAATTAAGGTAATTTAATATTTCTATCTTTGATTAAAATTTTTTCATAAAAACCGTGATAACTTTTAAAGAATCTTATATTTGTCAATGAACCTCTATTGAACATTATTTTGTTTGTCTGCTGTTCATAAATGGTTATGTTTGAATTCCACTTAACAAATGGAAGTGAGATTCAGTAAAAAGATTGTGTAGGATCTTTAACCTTTGTAAATAAACTAACTATAGAAATTAAATACTGACTTGATGTATTTTAAAATTAAGAATAGATCTGACAATATTTTTGACTTATACTGGTATTTTCAAATTGCTATTGTATTGTCTTAAAACCTACAATTAATCTTGCTTAAAATGAACTATTCCTATTGTTTAATAAATTCTTTTTTTGTGATCAGTTAATTTGAAAACAACATAAACTTCTCTTTGCTTATCGATTTGGCTTTTGAAAGAGTTAACAAAGTCAGACATCAGCCATTGAAGTTTTGGGAGACAAGAATAGAACATTGTTTAAGCCACAAAGTAAGGGTTTTCAACTAATTTGCCACAGCTGACTTTCTTCTTTCTTTTGTAATTCAATCAGTCAAAAAAAAAAAAAAAAGAAATTCCAAAGGAACTGGAAGCTTATACTGAAGGAAAAACAATTTTTTATCAATTAGCTAGGGAGAAGAACTTGCTGGATTAAAAAAGAAAAAAAGTCTTTTTATAAATCTACTAGTTTCAAATAGTCTCTTGGGTTTTGTCTGTTTGAAAGAAAAAGAAGAAACTGCCACCTTACAAAACATTCAGCAGCAGCATTCTTTAAATTTTCAATTTTTTTTTAATGTTAATTTTATTTCTTTTGATAAAGAATTCTTTTAATAGAAATCATTCATATATATTTATGTGTAGAAATCTGTCTTGATTTTGTTTCATAGTAATTGCAAAATATTTTATACAGAACTAAATATATTACCAAATTAGACAAAATTAACATTTTAAGTTTGATTTATGTGAACAATTCAAGAAGTCTAATGCAATAATTTCAGAGAATTTCACTTTTGTGCACTCATATAATTAATAAAGTATTTTTCATGCATATTGTATTATTTCTTATAATAGTTGATGGAATAAAGATTTATGTTCACTCTAGATTAAATATCATTGAGACAAGTGGTCAACGATACTTGCTGAGAAAATGTTCTTTGTAGCACAAAAAGAATTGTCCTGAGTAATGTTTTTAGTGGGATTACAGATAATCCACTATTTTGGGAAGAGTTCATAGAATAGTCAGGGGAAAGAGGAAATAGTTGAGGAAAAATGGATATTTTATAGAAATGTTGAAAATTTTATGTTTTAGATTATGGGATTGGGATCTTAGGGTTTACTTTAATTGAACATATTTTTAATTGTCTAAACTTTTAGTATCATGGAGATGACTATGAAATCATAATTAAAATCCTTAATTGCTTCTAAAAGCACCAGTATCATCATAGACTACTGTTGTGATGAGAATTCATTGGGTTTACAGATTTAATATTTTCCTAAAATCTTGGACATTGAATTAAAAATGAATTGTTATTTCTTTTTTACTTATCTTTGTAACTCAGGTTAAGATAAGTAGGAGCTATTTAAGATAGGCACCCAAACTCTTTTACGATGAAAATTTTAAATCTATTTTTGTTTATAGGATTTTGGTTTTTGAATCATTTATGGATTCTATTCTACTGTGAAAAGGAAACATTATTTTTAATTATTGTGGCCAAATTTTCAAATATTTGATTGAAACTTATGAAAAATTTTAGTTCTGATTTAAAATCTCAATATTCCTTCTGAAATTCTTATTAATGAATGAAGGAGTTTAGAAATTCATCTTGAATTTTATGACCTACAGTCCCATGTGCATACTACTAAGCTATGTTTAAAAGTGCCTTGAGCAAAAAAGGAAAAAAGAAAAAAGGAAATTCCATACAATCACAAGGTTGAGTCTAAGAAGTTAGATTAATGAATGTTTTGCTCTCAAATTATATTTTTGCCAATTTGGGTGACTCTATTTATTTTTGTGTGTGTGTCTGCATTGATTACTCATGACCTAAGCTGTACATAAAATGTGAATGTCTAACTTTCCTCCTCCTATTGATTCCTCTATAGATCAAATACACACAGCCTTTCATCCACCCCTTCACATTCTTTCTGTCCATTCTTTATTATTAATTACGATGAGGAGATTGATTTTCTTGAAGACTAAAGAGAGCTGCTGACCATCACAATATTTACATTCTTTGATTGCCTGTCTCACAAGAACCACAAAACCACTATCCTTTAATTATACAAAGTCAGTCTGGTCTTTATGAAAGCTGTTATTGGTAAATTCTGTTTAATTTCTAAGATCAACTTAGACAGCCTATTGATTCTATGTAAATTGACTTGAAAGTAAAATATTTTTGCACAAATTTAGACATATTATTTTATCAATTAAGAATTCTGAAAATTGCTCAGTTGGTAGAATAAGGAATATTCTTATGTGTATTATAGATTAAAATTTTTATAATTCTGCTTCAGGGTTAGTTTTACGTATGCCTAAAATGTAAACAAGCATACATGAGAAAGCAATGCGAGTTTGAATTAGTAGTTACTTTACTGATTTAAATTTGTCTACATTGTACTAATATAAGGTATAAACTAATAGTTTTTCTTTTTCTTTTGTATTTATGTTAAATATAGAGTTCAGTCTTTGATATGAAGTAATAATTATCAATAATAATTGGAAAGAGTTTGTCTTCTATAGATGGTCAATTGGTTTAATGTAAAGCAATCAAATTTTGTATGTATACTTACTTGAATGATAGAAGGTTTCAATGTAAAATGGTGTCCCTAAGGAAGAAGAAGTCTCGAACCAACAAGAATCAGCAGGAAGCCATGTTAATGCAAGTTGTAACTAATTGTATGGATTTTAAACTTTACAAGTTTAAAAGAAAAAAGATGAATAAAATATCTTATTGAATGAGTACTTTAATTAAATATTACTAATTAGGTTTATGGGTAGTTCTTTGGGCTGGAAATGTAGAATTATTTCATGGTATTATTGATTAGTCAGAACTAACAATCCAGACAAAAAACAAAAATTTTAAATCTATAATTTCTTCAGTGTCACTCACTTAGAAAGAATATTTCAAATCTACATTATTGATAATTAAGAATTCATAAGAACTGAGAAACCCATAAGTTTAAGTGCCTTAAAATCTTAAAAGGCTCCTACTTGTTTACCCTTGTTATTAATACAGACTGTAGACAAATTTGATTGCTTTATTTTTTTTGCATGAAAACTAATGAAATAAAAAAACTTTTCTAAAATTTTTGGATAATAAACTGCATTTCTAAGGTTGCAGATTTAAATAATCTGAAGAATTTTTTTGATAAAATAATAAACAAACCAATGTTGAGTTAGGAATTTTACTCAAAATAAAAATTAGACTTTATCAAAAATTGAGTTTATTCATTTAAAATGTTTACTTAGATGTTGATCTTATCGAAATATTCAAAAATTGTTCAAATGATGTTATAAAAACACTGCAAAGTGAATGAACTGTTGATAAGGCAGATAGATTTTAAAAATTCAGTGGCTTTCTCTGTATAAAACTATTGCTGAGCTATATATATATATATATATATATATATATATATATATATATATATATATATATATATATATATATATATATATATATATATATAGGAGGGGTAAAACAATAAGAAAAAAAATGAATAACACAGGGCAGTTATTAGAAGCTACTTTTAAAAAGCGTTATGCAAATTAGATAGCCAATGACTATGGGAAATACCATTTCTTAGTACATATAATTGTATAATGATCAAGCGCATTATTGATTTAACATATATACTGTTGTGATATTTATGTAGATGTTGAAATATGCCCCAAAATTTGCATGTAATCATACATGTATATATATGTGTGTGTGTGTGTGACTATATATTCACCACTCATGTAACCTGGTCTTACTACAGAGAATGAAAAATTCCATTTTATAAACTCACTGACTTATTAGGTACTTGCATGTTAATTTTTCTAAGCTCACACATGCATACAAAACTTTTTAGAATTTATTAGCAACCTGCTCTCATAACTGAATGAAAAATTCCATAAGATAAGATAGTTTTATATTTGTTGTAATAAATGCTTTAAATTTGAATCTGTATGCTAAAATTATGAATGCAGTTTAAAAAATTTTGTATATTTTAATTTCATATTCTATGGTTTTTCAAAATAATTATTGGATTTTAATGGGTACAGAGGCTATACCCTAATCCTAGACAAAAATGGCTGGGAGTAATATTTTGATTCTTGGCTGAGTATACAGAAACTACAATTTGATCTTTGGTAGAAGTGCCAATTCATAAATAAGTAATCCTGCTATTTCTATTTTTTTTTTTACAGGAAATAAACTAGTAATAATATAATCATCAAAATATATAATAATAATATAATCATCCAACTTACCACCTCAGGCAGGATATGACATAATTTTTAAGCAGAGAAAAGCTTGTTTAAAGCAGAGTTTTCCATCTGCAAGGCTAAAAGACTCAGACTGCCCTATTATTTATCCATAACTAGGGACAAACAGATGGATTCATGCCTTTCTGAAGGGCATAAGTAATTTAGTAACTTGAGAGAAATTAGTATCTGTTGGTATCTGAATTAAAGCCTTGTTCTTAAAGATGTTCAGTTACTATACATGATCTTTTCAATTTAAAAAACAACTACTATTCATTTGCTTCAATGAACAAGTAAATAATGTTAGTTTTATTTTTTCTTGATATTTGTATCTGTTTAATTTGACTTTATGCATAAATATATGCTAAATAAATAATATTACAGAACGTTTTTTTTAGTAAAAATCTAAGAAAGGAGAAAATTATTCTAATTTCCTCCTGTATGAATAATTTGGGAAATTTCTGTGTTAAGTTTAAGTATGTTTGATTTCTTATCTTTACTGCCTTGAAAGAAATATTTTTCTAAAAGTCTTGTCTAAAAACTTTTTTTTAAAGTCTGTAAATTGTGATAATCATGAGTTGGTTATAGTATTAGCCAAAATTCATGGGGAATTGCATAAAGGCAAGATCAGCATTTGTACGTTGATCACATTACTATCTTTGATATAAATATGAATGGCCAACCAAAGAAGGATCAAGTAAGACATCTTGGCTGGCAAACAAAGATTTTGGCATCAAATTTTTGTATAAAATATACAAACTTAAGATCAACTTGATTTTTGAATATATATATTTTTATTTATATTTAGTGGCAAATTGAATATAGCCTTGCTGCATCAATAATAATGACAGGCTTTTTACTGATGTCTGCCATCTCATTTTCTTATAAGTCTGAGCTGAATTTTTTGTTTTCTTAAATAATATTGCAGTCAGATAAAAGAATATCCTGAAAGAAATGCTTATAACTATTTTTCAGGATGTATGGACTTTTGTTATCATTATAGCAATTTATTATGTCAGATATAATCTATATTGATAAAGATAATATTTTTTGTTATTGTTAAGGGAATATAATTCCTATTATATATAGTTAGTTTTAACTACATTGGTTCATTTATATACATGCATATTTTTACTCTCTCTCATATGCTAAGACATGAATGTTGGCAAAAGTAGCTTATATTTTGTAAGTACATCAATAAATCCATAGCCTAATGATGAAAAAAGGGGTGTTTATTTTATGCATTATCTTTTTATATTTCCTTCCTTGTCAATGCTCTTAAGTCTCTGGTGAATATTAATCACATATATTGAGCATTAAACAAGGAAATTTTTGCCACAAAATTTAAATAGCTGTTACATGTTAAGCTATAGAGATTCTCTTAATGTCGTGGTTATTGTTGTAGGAAATGGAATCTATATCTGAAATTCAAATCCTGGATAAGCTATTTGCATTTCAAGGCCTTGTGCCTTCTTTGTATTTTTTACAAAGAAATAAAATAAGCTATTTGCATTTCATTTCATGCTAAAGCCTTTGGGTAAGGCATGAATCATTTTCCCCCAAAACCATGGGTAAATAATGAGACTGGGTTCTTTATGCTCTGTAAGGCAACCAGTCTACAAGAAAAACTTTCACTTCCCATCAGCTGTACTCTGCCTAACAAATGGTATTATAACATTCTGCTCATGACAGAGGGGTTGGGTAAATATGAGGTGCATACGATAAGTTTCCAGACTTTTTTCGTACAGGCATTTAAAATTGTTGTAGACTCTTGAAAATTCAGTACGTTATTGCTATACATTTTATGGAATGACTGACCAATTTTTATGATTTCAACTTCAAATGAACTGCTACAGCAGGAATTCCAATACACCCTACTAAAGACTGATTGTCACAGCTGGTGAATTTTAAAAATGCTATCTGACACTTTAGAAGAATGATTTGCAATAAAATTCTGTTTTAAACTTGGAAAAATGCCACAGAAATGTATGGAATGCTTCAGACTGCTTTTGAAGCATCTTGCATGAATCGAGCATCAGTTTTTGAGTGGGATAAGAGATTCAAGGAAAGCAGGGAGTCTGTGAGGGATGATGAGAGGTGTGGGAGGAGTAAGGAAGTTAATACACCACAGTTGATTGGCCAAACGGTTAGGGTTACTATGTTGAAGTTTTAAGGGAGTTCAGGAAGAGATTCTGTTGGAAGAGGCCAGCACTGTTCAAATCGGGTCAGTGGCATTTCCAGCAGGACAATGCACCAGTCCCCAACTCCATCCTTATCACAGATTATTTGACCAAGATGGGTATCAAGACAGTTCCTTAGCCTCCCTATAGTCCAGACCTTGGTCCCTGTGACTTTTGGTTATTCCCTAAGCTCAGATGCTTTTGTTATGAGACAATTGAAGAGATGAAAGAGGCTGTGACAAAGGTCATTGACACGTTCACACAAGAGGACTTTCATGGGACCTTCCAGAAGTTGTTAGAATGGTACAAGTGCATTGCAGCTGGAGAAGATTACTTCGAAAGGGACTAGAGTTTCATGTGTGTACTATCAATAAAAGTGCCCATACGAAAAAAGTCTGGAAACTTATCGTATGCACCTTGTATATGTCAAGCTATGAATTTACTGCTTTACCTTCATAAGATAATTTCCAGTGTATCAAGTAATATACATAGGGTCCTTAATAACTCCTGACTTAATGATTTTAAATTTTAGTTCAATTAGCAGTTATAAAAATGGAATATATTGGTGAAAACTTGAATTTTGGTATCGTGACACGACAATAATAAAAATGATTTTTTAGTTCTTTCTATTGACAGGTTTCAAATCATAATAGACTAAATTTGCTTTTTCTCATGTATGGATTTATCTAATCCCTCTTCCATGGGCAGGATGCAACACAAGGGCAATTTTAAAGTGGAATACAGCTGGCTTTAATTCAGGATTTTTCTTCTCCTCAGTCAGTTGCTGTACAAAGGCTAAAGAGCCAAGTCTGTTTTTTTCTCATATAATTGTTTTCTAGCTTTAAATATTCTGGAAATGAAATAATTAATCAATTGGTTTAATTTTCATCATGTATATACAAATCAACTGGCTCATTGGTCTAGTGGGTAGAGTGTCCGTCAATGGCCTGGGAGACCAGGGTTCAATCCTAGGTTGAGTCATACCAAAGACTTAAAAAATGGTACTTGATACTTCCTTGCTTAACACCCAGCATTATAAGGTATGTACCAAGGGTAAAGGGGAACAATGCAGGAAAAGGAGTAGTGCCCTCCCCTACACCTTGGTGTAGTAGCTATTGAAAAGGGAGCCTTCAGGTCGCCCTCGACTGCGGTCACCAACTTTACTTTTACTTATATACAAATCAGTGAATGATAAGTTAGAAATAATGCTATAGCAAAGAACCTTGAATAGAAAATCAATTGTAAAAAATTGGTATCATTAGCAAAAGAACAAGTAAAAATCTTGTTAAATGGAGATAAAACTTGTCTTTTCAAAAAAGATGACATCTAACCAATTCAGACATGAACTTAAAAGGTATAAAGCAATAATCATCCTGTTGTAAGGTTGAGTCAAAAGTTTTGCAATATTTGGCAGTTCCGAATACTTTTGCTAAGGTTGTGATGGTGATGAACCATACTGGACTGTGGGATGCTGAGCTCACAGGATTTGCCTTTATGGCTTGGAGCTTTATGCCTCAGAATCCATACTTTTAGGCATTCATGACCTTGCTTGATTGCTGATGTTCTTGCAACCTAAGTGAAATTTCTTGAACCATCTGTTTACTGTATTTCGATCAACTGTGCCTTCACCTTTTGCACATCAAATGTTTTTTGTTGGTTGTATAGTATTATGGCCCAGTTCAAACTTGTAAATAATAAGTTTTCAAATTTGGTTATGTTGCACGTTTATTTATACCACTTTCAAATTGCACACAGTAAAGCAATACACAATGTACTGTACACAAACTGCTAAAATACTACTGACCACAGTGGGTACCTTGAACAGCTTTAGTGACATGATATATGCTCTGCACACTAGCACATACCAAAATATTGCAAAACTTTTGATTTACCCTAGTATTATCATTCTGTAGACTTGCATGCTAACAAAAATGATGGAAAAATCAGTGAATAGATTAAGTAATTTTTATTAATATATGATTACATAACAGTGAAATGTTGGATATAAATCTAAAGACGAATTCAATATAAACCTACAAAAAATGATTAACTTTTTCTTTTACTCCATTTTATAAATTTGTTTAAATTTATTTTTTAAATGGCTGGTCCGGATATCAAGTAATGTTACTGAGTCAAAAGAAATTTTCATCTACTTTTAGAAAAATTAGAATGATAGTGAAAAGATAAAGATGTCTTTAGAAAATAAAGTATCTTTGAAAATATTTGATCAAGAAATTTCAAGAAGGGAAACGACTGATATATTGAAGATTATTTTTTCTTCTAAAAACGCAATCCTCATATAGGTATGAAGTCACAAGAGAAATCTACTTCTGTTGAGAGTGGCAAAAAAGAAATGTGAAAGTAAAACAAAGATAAAATGGCTTCAATACTGAAGTTATGTATTTTGTATGTGTGTGTATGAACAAAGAGAAAGAAAAAGAAAGGTTGAAGTCCATTTTTTCTTATTTTTGTTTGCTGCTTTTGGTTTGATTATGTTACCACATGGTTATATTTTGTTCACATGAAACAAAAATTCTATCTAGTTATAGGCAGACATGTCCTTTGATAGATCTGAGTGCTAGTTGGTTAAATGTAACCAGTTTCTTAATGGAATGAGGTGGAGGTGCACAAAGGGTAGTTATGGTGAACCTGAACAGCCGCCCAAAATAACCCTGTACAAGTTGTAGCAGCATGGAATATAACACTCTACTGCTACTGGCATTTCCTTCTTTGCCAACTTTGCAATAACATGGAACCTAATATGAAACTATTTTTGTTGAAAGCATTAGGAACCTCCTGAAACATTAGGAAGGAATAAAAATAAAACAATCTTCTAAGAAAGATATGTTCACTTTTAATGGTACAACCCTCAAGGAAATGATGTATTTTTTCTTAGTCCTTCAGTCCAGCTGGTATATATTTCAGTACGGATTACATGTATCTTATGAATTATTGAAACATTTTTTAAAAACATTTTTCTGCATTCATATATATATATATATATATATATATATATATATATATATATATATATATATATATATATAGTCTTAGTTACAATTATTGAAACCCATGAAATTTCAGTACATAATGTAGAATATCTCTTGAAAAAGGAAACAAAAAAAAATGAATCAAGTGAAATAGCTTTGGTCTATTGACAGCTTATGACTAATAAACAACAGCAAGTGATAAAACAAGTTCATATAAATTTGGTTATTTTTAGTTTATTTCTAAAAATATAGCAAAAAAAAAAATGATATGGTACCAATAATGGTGACTGGGGCTATATATATATATATATATATATATATATATATATATGATTTTCATTAGTTACAAACTAAATTAAGATTTGACTTTTTAGCCTCATTTTACTTATAATAAAATATAATTTTATTTTTTAAAGTTTTGTATATTTCACATATAGAATTTTAAAATTTTTTATTTCCACAGTTTTTCAAAGTAACTGAGTATTTTTATGGGTACAGATACTACACTCTGATCTTTGAAAAAATGACAGGAAGCGATTTTTGATCCTTAGTAGAGCATATAGAACCTACACTTTAATCTTAGGCAGAAATGCCACATTAAAAAATATAAATATAGTATCGAATCAGTATGACTAATTTGCATGTGTTGGTATTTGAATTAAAAGTACATTTATTTTCATTATTTTTTCATATCGAAAATCAAGAAATATCTATTTCAATAAAGTGTATTTTATAAGTAACATGATATATTTGGAAACTGTCATTTGCATTTATTGTATTGATTTGTTTTCAATCTGACCTCTGATTAGTGTTAAAAATATTTATCTGCTATTATAGATGTTTCCTATTCTTGTTTTAATTTTGTCCTTGTAGTTATTTTTTGATAACATAATCTGTAACAAGATATATTCTATTATTCTGTATCACTGAGATTTTTATTAAATATTTATATTTATAAGAATTAAAAATAAAAGTCAGTATATGTATTCACAGCAAGATACATATTTAATTAGTCTGGTCACTTGAAAATATTTCTACCATTGTGGTTTCCATCTTTGATTGATTACACACTGACAATGAATGAATCATATAAGTAATACTACAAGGTTTATTTAAAACCCATTGTATTTGACAAATTGTTTGTCAAAAAATGATTATGTCTCTTTGATCTCACCTCAAACATTCATTAAGAGAAACACAAAGAGACTTAAATGAATGTGTTATTTAATTAGCGCTTTGAAATACTTCAACGTGTTAAACTTGTAGGATTTTCTAGATTTTTTTGGTTCTATTTTTTACATATCAAAAGAGTAAGTCTGATATCTTGGATAAATTAGTTTTTACATTATTTTTTAAGTCATTTTTTTTCTTAACTGGCAATTTTCCTTGGAGCCATTTTTAACCCTCGGTTATTTTTGGAAAATATTTCAACAGTGATTTGCTTTTATTTTCTATAAGAACAGTATTGTATATTAAAATGTCATTCTTGTTTGTGTTTTAAGGTTTGACTGACTTTGATGAGATGAATTATTATTAACAGTTTTACTGACTTTTTAGCCTCATTTTACTTATAATAAAATATAATTTTGTTTGGAATTTTTAAGACTTAGAGGCTAATTTATTGATACATTTCATTGCTCACAACAGATTAAAAGGTTAAGGTTGATTGTTTCCATAGCTCTAAAGTTTTGAGCATTAGAATTGACTACTAAATCAATTTCTTGAATAGTATGTGTCCAATGATGTAACTCTTGTCTTTAATGACTCTAATGTGAGTAGCTCTGTTGGCAGTGCTTAGAATACACTCACTTGCTGAGGGATGTCCTGGGTTTGACACTAAACTGCTCTGTTGGTGGGCTCCAATTCTGGAAATATGGGGAGTGTAGAATACCTATTTATTGTCATCACTCTGAGCTCCACTCTGAAACAGTGGTATGATCTGTTAGGTTTCTATCTGTGTTAAATAAATCTGTTTTGAAATTATCTGTATTCAATACCCCCCCCCAAAAAAAAACTTTGAAAACAACTGCACAAAAATGTATGATGAATACAATTCTCTAACTTCCAGGTATAAAATAATCTCAGGTGGGTTGATATGTCATTAAAATTAATCAATCTAATGTCGGTATATCCTCAATGCACAGGAGAGACAGAGATCAGAATATACAGGATGAGTGTTATGTAATCATGTTTTTTAGAGAGGTAATCAGGTCAAATGCTGCATCTATAGCTTCTCTGGCTATCATCAATATTGTTAGTTGAGTGGAACTGGACTGTTATTTTCATATCATACCTGTAGAATTCTGATTGCATTTTAGTTGTATTCTCTCTATTTCTTGTATTCACTGGAACCTTCTGATCATATATAACTTTTACTTGAAATTTGCAGAATTATATACGATATGAGATCATTCAATAAATAAGAATTTTTTGTACAAAAGCAAAATAATTCTTTTTCTTTTTTCAGAATTCTTTTCCATAAATTTAAACTCTGCATTGTTTGGAATTGGTTAATAGTGAAACTTATTTTAATCTTGCAAAAATATTTGTTTTGAAGCTATTCAAATTTGGCAGCAAATCAAACAATGTTCTAGGCTTGAACCGAGGTCAGTCATTAAATTTTTGGTGACTGAGAATTGCAAAGCATGTAAAGTTTGCAGAAGAATCTGTGATGTTTATGGAGAAGCATGTTTTAGTTAAATGTTTATAAATGAGCTAAACATAGGTTTGTTACCATGAGCCAAAATTAAAAAACAGTCCATGGAATAGAAACACACTGACTCTTTGGTAAAAAAAGTTCTAGGCACAGTGGTCAGTAAAGAAGGTCATGCTTCCAATATCCTGGGACATGAAAGGACCCATCATTATTGATTTCCTTGAAAAAGGTGCAACTATAAACAGTGCTTCCTATTGCCAACTCATAAGGCAATATTAACCTTATTTATTGAATGAAGTTTTGGTTCTGTCTTGACTCAACATTTTGTTGCACATTATATTTTAACTGATTTTTTCCATCTGAATTAATTGTATCCAATTGTTTTTACTCTGACCTCTGGAACTGCTATTAAAAATATTAAAAAAAAAAATCTGCTATTATACATGTGTGCTATTGTATTCTCATTAGTTTTGTTCCTGTGATTTTTTAACATAGGTAATAAGATGCATTCTCTAATTTTTTAATTGTAACCCTTTAATTTGAAAGCGTGTTGTATTTGCCCTTGATTCTTAGAATTCATCGTGACAAACTTAAAAACAAAATAAAAATATCTTCTAGAAAGCCATACATATATGGTTCTGTATGAATATAAGAATTAACTAGTGTTTCTACAAATTTTGAATATTTGCAAGGTGGACCAATGATGAGAGGCTTAGGTTTTACTACTATTTTCTAAAAATGGGACAAATCTTGTGTCATAAAAGCTCCTTAATATTATTAACACATTCATTACTTATGATTTAATTTTTTTCAATAGAAAGTCCACATACTGTATCAAATTTTTATGTTGCTGTGAAATTTTTAGGACAAGGACAAAAAATACTGCACTATTGGATGTATACAAAATACATTTTTATATTGATTTCTTTTCCCAACTTCTGTCTATAACCCTAGCTGGACAAGTCACTGAGAAAGGTTATCATGCATAAAATGTGTCCTTTCAATTGATACAAGAAAAAAAATTGTATCATTTAGAATTTTCTACCTTCATTAAACTAAGTTATTTTCTCTCATCTATTTTTATTTCCTATATAAAAATTAAGTCATACATGTGAGTTACTGAATTGATTCTTCAAGTTGATCTTCTGACCACTTGCCCCTTTTCATCTCCCTCTTTTTGTCTTTTTATATCCATCACCTACTTTTTTCTGACCTTACAATATTTGCTGTTAAAAAATGAGTTGACTTGGTGAGTTAGTGAGTGGGAGAACAAGATGAATTCAAATGCTGTTATTCTCTCCATCATGAATTTGTTGACTAGAACTTTTGCACAGGTTAATAAGAATTATAGATAATGACCTGCTTTTTAGATTGTATTCTATAATATTTTCTATTAAAAATAAAAGTATATGTACAGACCCTTACCTGGGTCTGTATATATACTTTTATTTTTAATATACTGTAACTCCAAAAAAATGCTTTGGAGGCTGAGAGAGGAATGAAATGATTTTCCTAATTCACCCCCCCCCAAAAAAAAACATTCACTCAGGTTGTTGAACAAATATCCTGTTCTGCATATATAGAGACATCAGAACAATGACCAATTGTGATAGAGAAAGAAATGTCAAAGGTTAGTGCTTCTGTTTTATAAGTTATTTCTCCTAAATAAGTGGGTGTTAATGAGCTTCACAAATCCAGTATTCGAGAAAGGAACTTGGATACTATGTTAATCAGTGTAATAATTGACCATCAATCTACACATGTATTAGTTAAAAAAACATTTTCCTTATCAGAACAAGTATCACAAAAAATGTTTGTTGTTGTGGCACTGTATTTCTACAAATTCAATAGCAACTGATTAATATTTGACAAGAGTGTGAGTGTATTGGAGGCAATAAGTAGAGTTAACAATAGAGAGACAATGCAACTGGATGTGATTGGGAAAGCAACTGATAACCAATTGGAAATGCTTTTATGGTAAAAATAGTTTGGTAGATGAAAGACAAGGTTGTGAGATAAAAAAATCATTAGGGATATCAGGATAAGATAGAAAAAGTTAAACAAATGGAAAGCTCTTTGATTAATGGCAGAATTTAATTGATTCGAAATGTTAATGTTTTTCTGCGGTACATTTTTGCTTGCTTTTTGAATCAGTTTTATTTCTTGTTGAATGAATGCTCATGAAACCAGAATTTTTCATCTTGTATTCAATGTTTTATTATTTAGCAATTTTTAAAACTGTACAAAGTAAATTTAACATCTAGGAAGAATATATAACAAAAACCACAAACTTAGAAATATTTCTTAAAGAAAAAGCACTTTATACAAATGTCCTTGGGAAAAGAATGAATCCACCATTTCTTCCTTCAGGTATGGGTAAATAGTCAGGCAGATTGGGTTCTTCAGCCTTGGTAAAGCAACTTATCTAAGAAAAGAAAAATCAAATTTTAACCAGCTGTACTTTGTTTTAAAATTGATAATGTGTTGGAGAGAGAGAGGTTGGGTAAATACAAACTCTTAAAAACCATCAATTTTAGAATGATTCTGGCATTATAAAACTAAATTTATTTCTCTAACAGTAAAATTCAGTCAGTATTTCAGATATTGGGTACAATTTAAACACACACCAATATATACAGAATGTACCTATGATTAGGAAACATGCTTGTTGAAACTTCAAATATGAAAACAGGACTTAAAACAAATTCTTCAATTACCAAGCACTTGTTTGATATTTTTGAAGTTATATAACTAGCTCATTAGAATTTGTGGAGGATGTCTATCCAGTTATTTTACCTGAGTAAAAAGATTGGCCCCTGGCTGTCACCTTTGTGCTTGTGAGATTACAGAAGTGTGACTATTTTCACTTACCTGAAGGAAAAAAGATGTGCTGCTTCACTATTTTTCATGCTTGTGGCCTTTTGTAATATGATTCATGAGCATGTGCAAGTTTGAGTCCTTGATATTACAATTACTTATGAATATGCATAAGTTCTCGTGTACATAACTCATCCAAAGTAATGGGGGTTCATTTGTGAATGACATTTAGGAGAACCAGGAATGAGTGTGACACTTAGTTTAAGTATATGTAGTTGAACTTTGTGAGAGAGAGGAAATGAGTACCATGGAAGGGGTGGTTTGACAACAATCAGAAGGATGTTCTGGGAGAAGTAACAAATCTTTTTGCATTGTTTTTTTACAGAACTATATTTTTTTTGAGCTTTCTACACTTTTTTGTGTTTTGTGTACATCAACTGAAAACTATATGATTTTCAAAGATTAGTAATTTCCTAATTGAAATGCTGTTAGTTCTAATTTCAGAATAAACATACATCTTATCTAAATATCTGAAAACATTGCTTTTTAAATTTAATCCTTTTTTCTAATAGAATAATAAACTTTATTATTTTATTGGTGTTTATCTAGACACAAAAGAAGTGAAGATTTTTACTAGTATTCCATGAATGAATTGTCTGCAAGAAAGTTCATAATTCTATCAAGCGAGCCAATCTAAAAGGAAAAATTGAGTTAAAACTTGAAGAAATTTATTTGGCATCCATCAGTAGGCATCAGTATATGAACAAAAGCAGTAAACCTTGGCTAATGCAAGAAAGTTGAAAAAGTGTTTGTGTGTTTCTGAAAATAAAAAGACAAAATTTAGTTAGAGTGAATGAATTTGGTTTGAAGAACATTGTGACTATTTTACTGTCTGGTCAGTTATGCAGCCAAATAGAAATTGGTGGTGTGTTGTTTTTGGGCTTTTGCCATTCACATAAAATTCTACTGATTTGTTATCATGAGTACTTGAGAAATATGATTAGGATTTTAACAGTATATTAGTAACTTTGTATTTATAACATGAAAAATACTTATCTTGATTGCTATCTATCGACTGACTCTTAAGATAACTGAATTTTGTAAAATTTGAAATTGAGAGAGATAGGCAGGATGAGGTAATGTTGAATTGTGAATTATACTAGGATTTATCCTCTAAGTTTAAAAGATATTAGTGTAGATCTGAAGAATTAGAATATGAATAAGATAGATTAATGGATATATAGATCTGAGTTTATTTTTCAACTTCTGGATTTATAGGATCTGCAAAAGCTTACAGGTTTTCTTTAATGGTTTTCTACTGTGTTTTTAGTATCTAGGGTTAAAAAAGGTGCTAGAACTTTTGTATATACCAAATGAATATTTGGATTTTGTTATAATCTTTCTCTTGAAATAAGGAACAGTTCATGGTTATAAAATCTAAAGCTCAAAACATGATGTTTGGTAAATAAGGTTTATTAAAATAACTTTTTGACTTAAAGATACAGATGGCTGATATAGATTACAACAGATTAAAAAAACGTTGATTTTTTTTCTATTATATCAAAAACTTTTTTTTGCATTGTGAAGAAAGCTTTGATGTCTGTGAATGCTCAGCTTATTTTTTAAAATTCATATCAATATAAACAAAAACATTATCTGATAATGTTTCTCCAAATTGTAACATTTCCATGGCAATTAAATAGGGTTCCACATTACTAGTGTTCTAAATCTTGGAAACTATCACATTAATTTTTGTAAGTATTGGGATTAGCTGCATTTGTGTTTAAAAATGGCATTGGTGTAGGTGTAGGACAAATATTTAAACTACTTGATAGCTAAAAATGAAATACACCGTACTGGAATTATTCGTTGGTTCTCTTGGATCTAATGAATGTCTTAATAAATATCTTAATTTATATAATTTTTTTAATAACTAAAATGTAATTTGACCTATCACCTGGGGCTATAGAATGCCAACTGCACTTCTGCAGAGGGTTAAAATCCCCCTCCGCATGGTGATCTGTATTTCTTGAGGATGGATCCTGGCAGGTGAACAGTCTGTGACCAAGATGCCAAGAGGTGACATGATTGGCTACATTACACTTTGGCCCTTAATAGGGCTGAGAGACTTGATTCAATCAATTTGCTGGTATCATTAAGCACTAGTACCAATATGATTAAGTCAAATTTTCAAATTGCTATTACGGAAAACAAATACCCTATACTTTCTTGTACAATGTATGTTGTTTTCTAACTTCTAGGTATAAAATAACCCTAAATGGGTTGAGATTATGTTCAAATCCATCAACCAACCAACAAATGTAATTATACATATATACATTCTTTGTACTTAGTATTGGAAAATATTTCCACAAAATTTGTAAGTGATGCTGAATTTCTTTAAATTGTTTGTCTATATTCTTTCTGCAGTTTTTAATTGAATTCATTTATTGAGAAAATCTGTTGATTTTTTGTTTTCTGAAAAACATCATTTATGCTGAGAAAAATTGGCTTGAAATATATTTTGGTTTTACATTCATATTTTCCTTCTGAGATGTTCCCTGTCTCTTGATAATTCTCACTGTTCCATCTCCATCTCTTTTAGATCATTGTCCTCCTTCTCTTTATATACACTTTCTCAATTGCACGCAATATTTTTTTGGGTATTATAACTGTAGTTTGTAATTGCTGATTGAGTTATGTTGTTTTGAAGTCAGAAGTCTTTCTACTTTGTATGGTGAAATTAATGAACCTCATCTACTTAGCACTGAAAACTGAACTAAGTGTCCTATTTAAATCTCAGTAAGTGACTGAAATCCACAATTATAATTCAACAATATACTTTTCTAAATTATATTCTGTAATTGTTGTTCCTTTGCATTCCAATGTCTTTATTAATAAGTCTCATGATACAAAAATGACTCCAAGCTTGTTTTTTCCCCTTCAAGCATGAAATAAGAGATTCTACAAATGATTGATTGGACCAACTGAGTTCATCTTCATTAGGAAAGCCATTTGCTTGGTGGAATAAAGATTAAGCACAATCATGTATGGCACCACATTAATTCTATAAAGATAATTTGTCTGATATTGCCAAGATCCCATGAGATCCTCATTAACATTTATGGCTTATTGTTTGTCTCATTAACATCAAACATATCAGTTAATGATTTCTGAAAGAAAAAATACATAAACCAAGATATTTTTATCCTAGCTTTTTTGGTTGAATTTTATCTTTTTTAGAGTATAATTTTATTCTCCACCTTCAAATGATGAAGATGACCTAGTAATATGAATTTCAACTGATACAATTTAGTTCAATGTAGAGTATTTTAAGATAAACCTTGTTATATTCATGCATTGTAAAACAGAGGAGGAGATAAAGAGAGAGGAGAAGACATGGTTTTATGGGGGTTGTGTGAGTTGACATGAGAGAGCCGTGATGGAATAAGACATTTTAGGAGGACTCTTTAATGCTGTGTTGCACATTTATATTGTCAAGACTGTTGTGTAGAATTCTCTGTGAATAAGCTGTGAGGTTGAGAATGGTCAGTGTGTGCTAACTGGCAGTGGTGTCCATAAATGGTTGGGTTGAGTGTTCGTGGTTTGTTGATGTGTTTAGTTGACACTGCTATAATTGTGTGTAGTAAGGCATGAGGCCATGTGTTATTATGGCTCAGGCTGCTGAGAAAAAGAGTGAGAAAATTCCTGTGTATTTCAGGGGCACCGCTTGTGGTGCCTTCTAATTTGTAATCTAGGATCACATGATCTTTCCCCTCACTGTGTCCATACAATAAGTACTCAGCTGGTATTCTGTGTGGTTACATAGTGCTCTTTTTATCTTGACAAAAGAGTCATGAATCATAAGATGTGAATTAGAGTGTAATAAAGACCTTGAAATTTTAGGAAAAAATCTGCCTATTTCCTGAAGTTTTTAAACTCTACAATGGTGGATCAATAAGACTGTTGCATAGCACAAAGTTACTAAATTAATTTTAGTTTGAAATTTTCATTGTTTGGTCCTCATAATTAATATTCACCAATGAATTGAATTAATAAACAGAAAATATTTGTGCACAATAAATGCATTTTTTTATCATTAGGTTATGGACTTGATGATGTACTTAGTTATATATAAAATCATAGCGATAATTTCTGAGCTTTGAACTGCATGTATCCCATACTTAGATTTGTATAAATATATATCATATGTTCAAGTTTCTAGAACTACCAATCTTCATCCTGATTGTAAAAATATTTGGCAATAAATTTAAAAGTGAATACATTTTAAGTTTCTTCATACACTCAAGAACACACACACACATAGATATATAAAGTGTGTCTATGTGAACAATTTACATTGCTTTACTTAGTAGCTTTAGGATAAACATATTAGTAGAAAAATATATGCTACATATTTTCTTTATTTCTACTTATTATTATAACTTGTAATTTTCACATATTGAAAGAAAATATTTTTATAATTTAAATGAAGGATCTGCTTACATTACCCTTGTGGTTAAATGATTTTTATGTAAATCTATAAGCTGCACAATAAATCTGACCTGGAGATAGAAATTACTATGAATGAAATTAAATAATTAAAAAAACATCTGTCCTTAGAATAAATAGAATAAATACATTTTTTTTGAGGAATAAGAACTGTGGATTTATACTTTCTAGTTGAAATTAACTGTAAATCAAAATAAACTTGACATGCTTATACCAATATATGCAAGTAAATGTTTAAACTGAATTGAATCCTTAGCTTTTTATCAGTATATTTTGTAACATGTTGTTAAATAAATCTTTAAAAAAGATAAGTTTGAATCTATAAAATAATCATTCAAACAAGAAAATTTTGATGGATTCAGTTATTCAGTGGTGTATGAAATATGTTTTTTTCCATCTGATGTAATTTCTCAGGAAGATAATTGTAATAAATTTGACACAAGACTCCAGTCAGTTGTTAGCTCTCAAGGCATTTCAACCATCTTTTTATTGATAAATAACAATAGTGGAATAGGTTCTTACATTTTCCTTACTCAATGGTGGAACCGGTATTTCTGTCTTCTTAAACTCAAGAACCAAATGAAAAAAACATCATGTAATCATCATCAACAACACAAATTTCCTTGACTCTCTCTTGCCATGCATCCCTATCAATAATTGATCTTGGTAGGTCCTCTAGACAGCATGCAGTATTTGCAGAGAGTTGATAAATGCAAATTTTTGTGGGTCAGCTAACACTGATATATCAATGTGTGAGAGTTTGTTGGAGGACATTACTTGAATGGTTTGTGAGATCAAAATCTCAGTGAAATGAATACTGCTGGTTAATACAGATGTTTATAAATATAAACTTTTTGTTTGTAGGAGTTTTGTTTAATCTTTATATCATGAAATGATATTTTTCTGATCTTATATTTATTCTTTAGAAAGTGGAACTTTATCTCATACTGGAATTAAATGAGGAAAATGATTTTTTTTTGTTAATTTAGAAATTAGATTAAAGTAATACATCTTTTGATTTTTGCTACTATAATAAAACATTTAACTACCCAGTAAATGTTCCTTTGTAGAGTTAGGTTCAAAACTTCAGTTTCACTTGATTAATAAAAGGTTTTCACTTCAGGTTTTTGGATTTCTGATTAGTCTAATCTTGGAGCGACTCTTCTGCTCTTTGTCAAAATATTGCTGATATTTATTTTGCTTGAGTGTAAAGATTTTTAAAGTATAAAAACTTAATGCAATAAATAAAAGAATTTTACCTCAATGATTTAGGATACTGGAAGTGTTTGTTGTGTACTGCTTATCATTAACTTGACTCCTTAAGTTCAAATCCTGAATGAGGCTGTTTGCATTTCACATAGTGAAAATACCTTTGGGAAAGGTATGAATTCAACTATTCTCACTCTAACTATGACTAAATAGTAGAGCAGACTGTACTCTTTAATCTTGGTATAGCAACCAGTCTAAGATAAGAACTCTGAATTCAAACCAATTGTGGACCTAGAGAGGGATGGGCTCTATCAGGTTATTCTTTCCCAAGACATGAGCAAACCATGTTATGAGACCAGTGAAGAATATTTAAGGATATTGTACTTTGTTTACTTGAATGTTTGATGTCCAGCACTCTTATTCTCTGTTTAAGCAATCAAATTTGATATTGAAAATAGGTTTCTTTGTACATGATTGTGAAGAGAACTTTTTTAAAATCTTGTTTTCAATGCAAAATCAATATTAAGGGTCAAATCATATTTTTAGAATTTATAGTTGCAAATGAATTGAATGTACTCTAATTATCATTTAATTGTTATCTTCTTTGAGAAATCATGGTTATCATTTGAATGTATAATGTAACAGTTAGTCACAGGGAATGGAATATGTGGCCTCAGTTCAAATTTTGGACAAGGCTGTTTGTGTTTCACCTCACTCTTATTCCCTTGGAAAAGTATGAATTCATCTGTCTCCTCCCAGGTTAAATGGTAGGGCAAACTGGGTTCTTTGACCTTGGTTTGGTAACCAGTTTAGAAGGAAAACTCTGAATTCAAACCAGCTTCACTTGGCTTAAAAATTGATCTTTTGTTATATCTTGCCCATAGTGAAGCCATGTATTATACAGCAAATTTGATTAGAAATTGCTTCAAGTTGGTGAATTTTAATATTGTGCTAAGAAAACTCTTTGCTATGATGTACTATTTTTGTTGTGTTATTATACAAAGATCTGTTCTAATATCTGTGGTTATGCAGATTTATCAATTTTTAAATTGAAATCGAGTTTAAAGATTTATTGTCTGTGCATATACCTGTCAATAGCATCATACTCAAGAGTTAACAAAAATATACTTGCAAATTAATCAAGTTTTGTTATTTCTAAATTTTGAATCTTCAGATGTAAAATTAGATTTCAGAATTTGTTTATCACCAAGATATATGTAAAAGTAGTTCTAATGATGAGATAAACAAAGTTTTTTTTTATGTGAGTCAACTATGGCTAACTTTTGAACTGTCCACCTAATGTCATCATACATTTCAACTTGATACAACTCATAAATGTTTACATATATTCCAGTATTGAAAAGAATAGCAACAATTACTTCTGTTCTATTGTAAAGACAGACATTACCTAATCCACAGTTTTTTCTTCACTGATAACAAATATTGCCAAGGAAGAATCAAATAATTGTCATTGAGAAATTTTGCAATTATAAATTTGAAAGGGATTTAACTGAGATTTATACCATTGTCAATACATCCAATGATGTTACTCTTTTAAAAATATATTAAGTATTTTTAAAACTCTTAACTTAAAAAATCTAGAGCTCTTATCTATACTACTATGTCAAAGTTTGTATATTTGTCTCATTGAGGATCATAGCCTGATGTTTTTTTTTATATAGATATTCACTCAGATTCCAACATAAACTATTTGAAGTTGACTTCATGGGTAATGTGAAGTCATGGAGCTCATAAGGTGGCAAAATAAACCATTTCTATTCAAATAGAATGATATAGACTTTTATATAGAGCACAGAAGTTTTTTTTCTTTGTATAAATGGTGGGATGGAAAATCCATATTTTCCCCATATTCATCTATATGTTGGATGTACATGAATAGTGAATAAACATATTTAAGAAAAATAGAACAAGAAATAGCATGTTAAAAGAGCCATTCAGAAAATAATCAGGATTCTTTGTAACATTTTGTGCATTTGTCATGTTCATATTATTGTGTTGATGCTGAAATACAGGGTGTTTAACAAAATTTGATATCATTTGGAATGTACAGGCTGTTTCAGAAAAATTCATATAATTTCAACTTGAGCAATTCACATTCAAATGAGCTGAAATTCTAACTGCATGTGTATGAACAATTCAAAATTCTATGTTTAATGTTTAAATGCCATTTCTTTTTCTTATGAATAGCATTTCTATACCCCAAAAAATAAAACATCAAACATAGAATTTTAGGTTGTTTCTTCACATAGTGTTAAAATTTGAGATAATTTTATTGAGAATTGGTCAAGTTATTAGATTATGAAATTATATAATTTTTCTGAAACACTCTATATATCAATGAATTACTCCATTAAAATATTTTATCTCTTATGATTTTAATCCCTGATCATTGCTGAGTGATACTTGCTGATTACTTTGAACTAACAGAGATATATAATCTTTAAAATCTTGATACTCAGTAACAAGTAAAGAAGCTACTACAATATTTCAAGTTTAAACTGCTTTGTACACATTCTGAAAGTAGAGTAAGAGAATATAAAAATAGTTGTGCTTTCTAAATTAACTTTGTTGATTTAGTTAGCTAGAAGTTTACACACTTATGTACATCTTTACTCTGTGATGAATATAATTTAATCAAGTAATGTATATTTGCTTTCCTTGTTAATTCACGTGCAACAGTGAAAGTGTATGCATGTATGTACTTCAGGGAAATTTACTTGCTTCTAAATCATTGATATATTGCCAAACACAGCTGAGATAGTTACTCCAACTATGATGAACATAAATCAACTTAGAGGGTTTTTTGTTTGTCGTTCATAATCTAAGGAAGATAAAGAATTGACACATTTGATGTAATATGGAAGAGAAATACTCTGATAAAAATGATATTGATAGAGACATTCTTGATGCTGAAATACAGAACTAATGTTGGTTCTTATTTAGTCATTGAATTAAAGACTCTTTTATCAGTTATGATTATGTGATTACATAAGACAAAGTGTTGAAAGAAAAATCTTTGGATACTGATTTTATTTTATGTAATTTATTGACAAGCATAAGTTCTGCTCAATATCTTAGTTAAGCAGTATTGTACTTTTGTATAGACTTAAAAAAATAGTATTAATAATATTGTTCTAATAAAATCTAATATGTTCTGTGTATAAATATTGAATGAGTTCATAATTTTAACATAAATTCATTTCCCTAAAAGCAATGAATATAAAGAACAGTGCATTGTAAGATTTACTCATTAAATATCATTGCAGTGTCATAAGAACTTTTATTAATCATTATTTGATCTTTAATAAGACATTAAAAACCTAATTTTTTTAGCGCATTCTTTTCTATTCAAAACAACTATTCATTTTTCTAAAGAACTACTGAAGATTAAAATTATAAAAGTAATTCTTTGTATTGTAAGAGGAGTATACTACTTTTCAAGTTAAAGGAATTTTGTATGGAAATATAAGAAAATATTTTATTTTTCTAATCTTATTCTGATTACCAATTTAACAATAATGTCTGGAGTAATATTCTTATGTATATTTATATGTATATTTATACGCATATGTTGATTGAATTGGTAATCCTACTGTGCAATCTGTATAAATTGTTTGAAAGAAAAAACACTATATCTCAATCAAATTCAAACATTTTTTCATTAGCTTTTCATTAGATATCAAGCTTCAGTTAGTTTCTGAAATCATAAGATACACAAAAGTAGAAGTCATTAGAGAACTTGTATAATTTTGTTGCATGATTGATGTTTATGATGTCCAATTGGATGAACTAATGAATATGACTATTCCGACCATTATTGATATATCAAAAATAGGTAATTCATAAAATTTGTATATATCAATATATGCATATTTGCATATAATTCTAACTTGATGGAGTAAAACACTATCAGCTTATATGATTACCATGGGAACTTTTGTTATAGTTTGTTTTACTGAGTATAGAGTAGAGGAAAAAGTATCTTTTTGCTGAAAAGATTTCTTTACTTATATGCACACATGTTAATATATACAACATGATTTATTTTAAAAAATCTCTTTAATAATCTATAATTTGGACAAATAGTATTTTCAATCTATGGTTGCTGTGAAATTGTGATCTAAAATATTTATAGCATAATAACCTAATCAAAATTATCAATTTAACTGCATTTGTTTATTTTTTGATTATGTGCTTTTTTTGTTGTTGTCAAATATCGATAATTATTCTTTCATATTTTGATTATTGGCCTGTGAATATAAATTTTACAAAATTGGTTGCAATAATTATCATTTGAAATAAGTGTTAATTAATAATCAATCTCTCAAATACCTCATCACTTATTTCTTGTCTCATCTTCCATTTTCAGCTGCTTTATTTATTTACATATTTTTTATGAGCTTTACTCAAGTGAATCTCCAAATTTATCAGTTTTAGTTAATCACCTTGACAATTATTTGTCAAATGATTCAAATTAGATCCTTCCACAAGTAATCAAAGTTATTTTTGATAAGCTACCAATTTAACTTTGAGAATCATGACTTATTCACTAAATAGTACTTTTATGTGTTTGTTCAGCAGAGGTATCTTTGTGTGTATATATATATATATGGAGTGCTCAAAATTGATGACAGAGCATATATAGATTTAACTTAGAATAGCTAAGTGGTGTGATGATTGTACAGGCAAGAAACTGACAGTTACCAAGCATATACAACTTTGTCTTTATTTAACACACATACACACATATGCACACACACACACACAAAGGTGGTGCAATAAATCCACAGCTTGACAAGTAGTTATTACTATTATTAGTTTTTCCTGACCTTTTCAGTGTATAATGTTCAATCAATATAATGGATACTCATGAATTGAGTAAGGTTTTGTGATAAAATAAATATTTAGATATTTGTAGTACATTTTTTTATCATTAGGTTAAGGAGTTAGGGATGTAGCTATGTATTTATGTGTGGGTGTGTCTATATATATATGTAATCACAGATGACCCATGAATCTGTTGGGTTCCCATTATAATAGTAGTCCATGATGATATTGATGCCTCTGTTTATAAGGGAATGAAGGGTTCTTAGTACTTCTTAGTTAACTGTTATATCTAGAATTGGAATGATTTTTAAAGAAAAATAGGGGTTTAACATGATTTCAAATGCCACAAAATTATCATTTAGTTGTGAATTGGAATGGAAATTACTTTTTAAAATTGGAACATTTTAAGTGGATTGCTCTAATCAGAGATCTTACTATGGTTTGCCATTTTTGCTGGGTTTTGATTATTTGTATTTTACAACATTATGAGAATTTTAATTATGTATATGTTAATTGAAAGTTCATACCTCACAAAACCCAGTCCAGTTTTTTGGGGCTGTAAAATATGCCAAGAGTATCTCTGCAGAGTGGTAAGATCCCCCACCAATAAGTGTTTTGGATATAACACTAAACTATCTGATGGTGTGGTTCCAGTCCTGGAGCTCTGGGGAATATGGAGTAACTCTTCATTGCCATTACTCCCAAGTCCACCCTGACTCAGATTGGTAGTACCTATTAGAGTCCCATCTATGAGTCAAATAGAACTGTTTAATCATTTACTATACTTGAAACCATTTAACTGTGAGCAAATAAATAACTCTTAAATTATTAGTATTATATTGCAATACTTGAAACCATTTATCTGAGTACAAACAAATAAATGATGTTGAATAGAATTACTAGTGTTAAATAGCAATACTTGAAACCGTTTAACTGTGCAAACGAATGAGCTCTGATTCTTTTAAAAGTTGTTACCTGCAAACTATTAATTTACAAATGATATTTGATATACATAAACAGGATTTGGCATTTGAATAATATGCCATAAAACACAATCAACCAACCAGCCTTGCAAAACCTATTTGAATATATTTTATGAAATGTCACATGTATATTGAATATTTTATTAGAAGTGGTTTGATTGCTTTTAACTTACTTAGACAAACTCATTTTGAACTGAATACAACCAAAAAGATTTGAATGAGCATGGTGGCTTCATTCAGAAAAAGAACAGATAAAATACTTTGATATATTTTCACAGATGAAGTGTTTTATTTTCTTGCACTGTTTAGATTTAAAAAAAAGATTCAGTTCTTTGTTTCAGAATAGTATAATATTAATTTGAAGAATTGAAAGAAATTTTGAAAAAAGAAAAAATGCTACACAACATTATACTTAAATCATTAATATAATAAAACTTACTCTAATCATAATAGTTAAAATATTGTAAATAAAGTATTTGTATTGAGAATCCCAGGAAGTTGATGGGTTTTTTAAGGAAAAAGAAAAATATAAATCAAAGAAGAATCTAGGATTAAAATGTAAAAAAGGTTAATAGGGTTGGGTTGGGAATGTGATTAGCAATATGTTGACAAATTGTCTGCTTGTTTGTTAGTTCATAAAAGTTTAAATTGGAACTTCACAAATGAATAAATTAAAAAAAAAATTATCATTTGTATTGAAAGAATAATATGTTGATTTTAATAAAAGTAGAAAAATGAAAAAAAAAAAAAAAAAAAATGCTTCCTTTACTTGAATTGTAATTAACCTAAAAAGAGAGTTTCCCCCTTTAACATAGAAAAGAAATTATTTTTGTGAAGTCATCAAAGATGAAAATTAGGATTTTGACAACTTAAATAATATTGAAGTAGCTATTATTTCCTATGATCTGCTGCTAAGTAGTCACTCATCTAAGTACTAGTTAACTTTGATCCGGATGACTTGAAACTAAAAAGTGCAACTTACATTTGACACATGCTGCAAGTAAAGGGCACGTACAGCAGTGTTTGTGATGATGATTGCTTAGTGAGTGAGGGAAAAGACAAAAACGCAACTCATCTCAAATGTTGGACCTTCTGTTGTTTTATTCCCTTTGTTTTGTTACTGTGGCTGTAGAAATAGATTACACTCAATTTTCAAGGTAGATTTGTAGGTTTGTGTTTTTAGTAGGAACCAGCTCTTGTATCTTTGGGTGTTATTTTCTTCTGTCCACAATACAGTTTATTTGTGTCCCAGCCACAAAAGAATCTGAATTCAAAAACCCAGCTTCTTTTATTGGACTTCACAGAACATAGCTGACCAGTTCACAGTAACCACAAATGGAGTTTGATTTCAGCAATTATTTGTTAATTGCTGTTTTCCTGCAGAGATATAGATAAAACATATCTCATTACATTTAGTCTACAGGATGTGATTTTGAATCTTATTAACTAATCTTTCTTCTGGTTATTGGTTCTTTTTTTATAGCCTGTCTATTTGCACCCCATTATCACTTATTTATGATGTTACATTAAAAGAAATTTAAAGAGAATAAAATTTGCAAAGTAAAAGAATAAAATTTACAATATAAAAGAATTTAAAGAGAATAAAATTTGATATGAAGAAAACAACACTGAAGCCAAATTTAGCATTTAACTGGGTATGTTTTTAGGGGGCTTTAGAGTGTAATTTTAAATGGTAAGTTCCACAGCTTTCTTGTTCAGATACTGATTCAAAAAGATAACACAGACAATAAAGTTTTAAAAAGAAATTTTATACAAAAGAAACAAGAAAGAAAGGGATAGAAAAGATAAACTGTTGCAAATTTTAGTGTAATTTGTGGAACTTATCTGTGAGATTGTCCGGAAAATAAAGTTCTTTGAATATGAGTATTTCTTTTTCTTTTCGTTGAAGAGTTTCAATTTCTTTTTTAATTTTGAGTCTTCTGTTAGATGTCTTTTGGTAGAATTTACATGTTGAATTTTATCTTTCAGTTGATTTTAATTGAGTTTTTTAAATTTTCATTTAATTTCAATTGAGTCTTCAGTAAAGGTATCTTTTCAACAGAATTCTTTAGTTGAATTTTCTTTCAGTTGTTTAACTTAGTAGAATTTCGGTTGTCGACTTTCGTTTGTTTTAGTTTTATTTCTTGGGAAGCTTCTTGCCTGTTTGAATACTTATTGGCTATTCAAGAAGTGAGTGACAAAATCTTTCTGCTGGCTATTTTTCCTGCCTTAACTGTCTGGTTCCTAAGTTTGTACGGAGGGCCCTATAGTAGTTTTCAACAAATAGTGAGAGTTAACTTTTTGATGCCATATTGCCTGGGATTACTTCTGCCTTTTCCACTCTGGCCAAAATTAAGTGCCACATGTGGTCGGTTTGTTTCTTTGTTAGAAATACATTTTTATAACATGAGCTTACTAACAATTAAATTAAAATGAAATATCCACATGAAATTAGCTGTTGCTACAGCTTGTAAAATTTCTTTGTTCTTTCATGTTATTTTACATAATACATCATTTTGCCTCTTTGGCTGGAGCTGTAGAATACACTGACTGCACCTCTGCAGAGGGGTAAGACCCCCTCGCCCAACAAGTGTCTTGGATATGACACTAAACAATCTGATGGTGAGGTTAAAGTGATGCAGGAGCTTTGGGAATGTAGAGCATCTCTTCATTGCCATTGCTCCCAGGTCCACTCTGGCTCAGAGTGGTAGCACCTGATAGGGTCCTATCGATGGGTTAAATAGCACTAAACTGTGTACTTATGCCAAACTGAATTGTTTGAATTAGAACTGTTTGACTAAACTGAATAGCTTGAAATAGAAATAGGGTCCTATCTATGGGTTAAATAGCACTAAATTGTGTTCTCATGTTAAACTGAATTATTTGAAATAGAACTGATTATTTGTATAAAAATGGATTTGGCATTAAATAACCTACAAAGGTTGATATGCCATAAAACCCAAACAACCAACCAACCAATGCATCATAGTATTTATTATACAAACAAACAATAGATATAATGGTATCAGTTGGATTACTTATGAACAATACAAGGGAGTTTGATTTTTACTGATTTATGCAAAATCATTATGAATCTAGGTTAGTGGTTGGTATTATCTTCCTTATAAGAAAAGAGGACAAGATAATATTAAGTAAGAATTTATTTGTGACAAATGATCTTTACTAATTGCTTATACATTCCTGTAATTTTTATCTATTTTAAGAATTTTTGCATTAAATATTTACTATTTTTGATTGTAAAATCATGATTTCTTTCAACTACAGTTCATTATTGATTTAATAAATAAACACAAGTTCTGATAGATATAGATTTATATATTTCTTGTCTTTAGCAGTCATATAAGAAGAAAGTTCCTGGAATGTCTTTGGATTCTACAACTTATTGGAAATTTTTTTGATACTTTTGGAACATTTGTCATACTTGATTTTTATTTCAGATGATTCATTAAAAATTTTTTTTCTGAAAGCTAAAAAAGAAATTTTGTAAAGCATAGGAATTAAAAAATTTCATTTTTGGTTTTTATTAGAATATCTTTAAATCTTTTTTTCTGTGATTCTTCCAGGAATTGACACTACAGATAGGCCACCTTACAGATGAGGCAAAAAATCGCAAGAATGCATTGGATACAGAAGCAACGGAAACTCTGACAGCTCAGGTAATATATCTATTATATAATCTTTAATTGTGCAAACTGTTGTATTTTGAATAGGTTCCCATTTACTGGTAAGGCTTCCTAATCTCTATTGCTTGTATCTATCTTCAGCATTTACTTTGGATTTTAAACTTTCTCAGTTTGTTTGTTGACACTTTCAACATTTTCAGTTTATTTGTCCTAAAAAGGATAAATAAATAGAAAATGTTGGAAGTTTTCATCTTTGCAAATTATGGAGTTATATACTTTTTGTGAAAAAAATGATTGATTAAATCTTTTGAAAAATATCTTTGATAGTGCATCTTTTTAAGAAATAAGGAGAAAAAAGAATTATTTTAGAAATATTAGAAGTTCAGTGGATTAAAAAGTCTTTTTAGGAGAATGTATTTAATTTTTCCTTTGTTAAAACTTATTATATCTATTCTATAATATTTGTTACATCTACCTAGAAATTCCATACATTAACAAATAATTATGGAACAGAGGTAATAAAATTCTTTTGTTAACTATAACTTAAATGGGTTCTCTAAAACAAGATTATGAAAATCTTAAAATTTTATCTTAAGTTTACATCAATTACTTTGATGCTATTTAAGAATTGTAAATAGATTCTGGTTGTATAAATAAACAAAATTCATAAACAAGAGTTAATAAATAAAAAAAAATGTAACTTAAAATACATAAGAACTTTGTTTTTACTTTAATGAATAGTTTAAAGTGCTAATGATAATATAAAAAAATGTATTACTTTACTGGGAAAATATATTTAACAAACTTTTTAGAATCCAAAAAGTCAATAAAAATATCTTATTTGATTCTATCATTCTAATTTGGGAAACTTAAGAGAAATATTTTATTTTCTTGAAACAAAATAGTCAACCTGTCTGTAGAAGGATTGCAAGAGAAACTCTTACTCTACTCATTTTAAGACAAGGTTATGACCTTCAGTAATAACTTCATGATGAAAATAGATTTTTTTTTCATTTTGTCTGGAAGTTCTCTTGTGAGCATGAGACTTTGTGTAACATAGTCATTGATGGCTATTATGTTGGTGATGGCTAATAGATGGGAAAGGAGAAGCACAAAAACACAACTTGCTTCAAATATTGCTTTATTCTCTCCAATCAGTTTCTGAGGCTGTGGAAACAGGGGGAAATAGATAATGGATACAATTTTTAGTGTAGTTTCTTTGTTTGAGTAGGAACTGATTCTTCACAGATCTTTGAATCATTCTTTGCTGTCTGTATATGAAAATGTTTGTCTCCTCATGCCCCAGCCATGAAAAAGAGAGCAAATCATGAAACTCATTTTTTATTGGGATTCAGGGTACACTCTCCAGTCATCCCCTATCACTTAGATAGCAGAGTCTAGGGATCTTGGCAAGTCTTGGGTAACTACTACTTCCAGTGCAGGGTGGTAGATGAAGCACAGCTTGTTATATTAGCCTACTAGATGAGATATTTGTCAATTTGTCTCTCTTCTGGTTGCTGGCTTTTTTTGTTAACTTATATATTCACAAACCAAGACAGCACTCTCTTCTGTGGACCTCTTGATGACATTAAGAAGATTGCTAGGAACAAACAGATGCAACATAGTGCTGAAGAAGGCAAAAAAAAAAAACATAACAAAAATTGAATAAGAACAATTAAAATAAAGATAATATTCTAAATATTGTATGGAATGAAGAAAATAAAGACTTGAAGCAACTATTTTTACATAAGCAATTTCATCAAACTTTCATAATGAAAATGACTTTAAACTGGTATTGCTATCTGATGTAAAATGTTTGTACATCTTATTCAGAGGGATGAAAACTAAGAGAAAACCTTAAAGAAACAGGGTTATAGCTCTAAATCAGGGAGGCTGTTGGATAAAATTCCTCAATTTTTAATGTGATGAGACCTATGTGTTTCTAGTGGACAAGAACACATATAAACAAATAAATATCTAAGATCAATGATACATTGTTTATTGTACTTGAATATTATTATCTTATAATAGCTGATCTGAATATAATCAACCCCATTCATTTAGGGCTGTAGAATACCCCGACCAGACTTCTGCAGATGGTGAGATCCCCTCCTCTCTTCGTTATAGCACTAAACTGCATCTGATGGTGAAGCTCCAATATTGGAGCTTTGAAGAATGTTGAGTACTCCTTCATTGTCATTAATCCCAGGTCCACTCTGGCCTGGAGTGGTAGTACCTTTTAGGATTCCATATATGGGTCAAATAGAACTGTTCAATAATCTAATAAGGATTATTATTAGTTATTTGAAACCATGCAGCTTTGTGGAAATCATTTATATTACATAGGATTACTTGATAAGTAGAATTACTAATGTTAAATAGCAATACTTGAAACTATTTAACTGTTGGCAAACAAATGAGCTCTAATAACTTGTTTAAAAATTGTTACCTACAAACTATTTGCTTACAAATCATATATATATATATATATATATATATTAACTGAATTTGGCCTTAAATAACCCACAAGGGTTAATATGCCATAAACCACTCACCAACCTATAATTTATCTATGCTTGAATAATTATGTAATAAAATGAAAATAATTATTTATCTTAGTATTTACTGAATTCCTTAATTTTTGCTTAATTTTTTTTCTTTATTAAAAAAGTAAAATAAAATTTTTATCATTGTATTTTGGAATTTTACAAATGATTTTCCTCAGATATTTCCAAGGTAATTATTTGTTGGACAGAGATACCTTTAGCACAGGGTATAGTAGTCAGAGTTTTTGCCAATGGCCTGGGAGACCGGGGTTCAATCCCAGGTCGAGTCATACCAAAGATTCAAAAGATGGTACTTGATGCTTCCTTGCTTAACACTCAGCATTATAAGGTATGGATCAAGGGTAAAGTGGAGCAATCCAAGGAAAGGAGTAGCGCCCTTCCCCTATACCTTGGTGTAGTAGCTATTGAAAAGAGAGCCTTTGGGTCACCCTTGACTATAGTTGCTAACTTTACTTTTACTTTACACTGTAAGAAACAAATCTCCAAAAAAAAGTTTGCAGAAGTAGCACATTAAACACTGTTCAACAAAAGGCACTCTATTTTAAGCAGAACTGGAGAGATGAAGAACTAGCTTGTGCCACCAGAAAACCAAAGGTTCAATACTTGTTAGTATAATGTCTTTAAGTCTTAATAATTTAAAATGCCGAAAATTTTACAAAATTATATACTGTTTTATTCTTTGTAAAATACCGCTTGTACAGTGTGTTTTAAATGTAAAGACACTTTTACCGTGAATCCAAATTGAATATATGACTCTGGTCAATTGTGTTAGCATAAACAGCACATGTGTTCCTGAATGTTTTTGAAAAGCTTAGAATGCCCACTGCTTTCCACACCCCCTCGTAGTTTAGAAGAAAACAAAAAAAAACAAAACAGCCTAAGTAAAGGAAGTCCCCCATACAAAAAAGACCCACACACGTTAGGGCCAGGATCAGAAGACAGATGAAAATATAACAAAACCCTTGTTGCGGAGCCGATAAGTATGTCGACCCCGCAAATGAATTATGTGAACGAGAATAGCCAAAACAATAGGAAGGAACAAAGGCGAGGTAATAATAATTACAAGTGACAATTTATTTGTTGTATTTACAAGCGTGTATGTAAATGTCCGTGGCGGTTGTATGTAGTCTTCAGCTAGAATGGGTTATGTCGTTAGCTGGTATAGTCGCGTTGTAGATGTTCGCAGCTGGTCGTTCGACGAGGGTCGCTGGCGTAGGTCGAGTCGTTCAGTTGAGCTAGATGTTTGATGCTGGTAAGCTGAGGTCGGTCGAGTCGTTGAGTTCAGCTGGACAGTCTTCGCGGGCAGCTGAGGTCGGTCGAGTCGTTGGGTACAGCTGGACAGTCGTCGCGGGCAGTTGAGGTCGGTCGAGGTTGGTAGATCGATATCCCCGGTTATGACGGTATGTTGTGGTTAACCAAGGATGTATCGATCCGGTTGCTGGCTCGTACGGCAGGTCGTACGTGAGTCAGGTGTTGCAGTGGTAGAACAGTCCGTAACAGGGAGTCGTTACGTGGACTGCGTTGTACCTTGCAAGAGCGTTGAGGTCGAGGAAAGGCTAGGGCCTTGCTGGGCCCCCTAGCCGTGCGGACGTATCGGAGGGGAGTGAAGGCTTTGTCATGTCAAAGCCGTGCGGACGAGAGCGAAGGCTTTGTCGGGTCAAAGCCGTGCGGACGATCGGACGGGAACGAAGGCTTTGTCTGGTCAAAGCCGTGCGGACGAGCGGACAAGAGCGAAGGCTTTGTCGGGTCAAAGCCGTGCGGACGAGCGGACAGGCCAGAAGGCCGAGGCTAAGATGGGGTTATCTTAGCGCTGCGCAGAGAGCGAAGGAGTAGCTAAAGGCTGGACCGTGCCATTAGCGCTGCGCAGCTTATCGGACAATCGGAACCGAGTGAGAGTTAAGACCGGTTGGTCTTAGAATCCGTCTTCGTGTTTGCCGCCTGGCCGTCTACTTCGACTGGTCATTACTGACCGCCAGAGATGCTCTAACCCGCAGACAGAGACCTCTTATGGTCCTAAAAAAGGACCTTTGTGCATACCTATGTAGGTGGAATAAAAGCAGATCTACCACGAGAAGTGGGATCAACGCCGGAAGGTAAGGTGAATGCGACCGCACAGAATGCAGGATTCCTCCTTAAAGAGCTTCGCCAAAAGAGTACCAACGAGCGTTGAAAAGGGCCTGTTGATATCACGAAAGTGCTGTGACACACAGCTCAGCCGCGTGAATATGGAATTCCCCCATATAAAATGAGTGTAGCCGTAAAGTATTTTTCTAACCTGCTGGCAACGACTATTAGTTCCAGTCTTATCAGGTTATTTTTGGCCGAAGTGCTTTGTAAATGTTATTAATTTTAATTCATCCTTTTCTTTTAGCGTATAACAAGATGTTAAGGTCGTTAGAAAGAAAAAGGGCTTAGTCAGTTCCGGTCGTACTTGGATATAATTGTCCTAAAGCGGGTGTGTAACTTGATATGTTTAGGTTTATCGGCAGGTCGCGGCACCCTTACTTAAAAATTGATCTTATGTCACATCATGCTTATAGTGGAAGGTTTTTCTAAATATATACACCTATTTCTTTGACAGTGCTTGAAAATACTTTCTCAGTCATTATGGTATACTAAAAATTTTCTCATACCTGTGCTTGCATTGTCATACAGAAAATAGTGTTTTAACCAAGCAGTTTTGACATAAATATCAATTGAACCATTTACCAGATAGATTCTTTAAAGGTTTTCAATTGATAACATTGGGATCTTTTTTTTCAGAATTTAAAAGGAAAACTAGATGAATCTTTAATAACATTACTATCTGATGATCATTACTGAAAGAAAAAAAGATGAATACACTTTGTTAAAAAATGTAAGCTGTAAAGATGGCAAAACATTTTCAAAAACCACAAATACTAAACTGTCCAAAGTAAATGAAAAAGAAAAGAATTGCCATAAGGAAATATTCCATGTCAAGATTATAAGCATGCTAGATAATTTTACTCATCCCCTGAATTCATCATATATAATTCTTCCTTAAAAATAATTACAAATGTACAGATTGAAAAAGATGTAAACTAATTACATCTTTATTTATTTATTTTTTTCACCTAAATCAGTTTCTTGAAATTAAGAACTGAAAGGATGTTTTTAGAATAAAAAATATGGCAAAATTGAGATAAATTCTATTGAGATATATTTTACTTTTCTCCTGAACTTTTGTGTCTATCATAACTGTAAATAAGTTTTATTTGTAGTAGCATATGATGCTTATTGTCACAGATTGTTCAACCATATTGAAAATTATTTCCAGAAGTTTCTCTAACAAAATATTTATTCAATTAATGTATACATACTTCTCACTACAAAATGAACAGATGTACTGCTGGAATGTCCCTCACCCTTCAATGCTTATTTTTGTTACTTCCTCATTTTCCCTCCATCTGTACAATGCCATGTCAGGACAGAGCTGTGTGTGTGTTATCTCAGAACAACTGCCAAAATATTTAATAAGGGGACACAAAAATTAGTTTTTTTTTTATTATAATCAATGAGTATATTATTGATTGATCATAATATTTATGATAATTTTTTTCAGGAAATCTTTGTTTTTAATTTGAGAAAAATGTTAAATTTGGATATATTATCTATCTTTAATTTTTAGTTAAGAAAATATCAAGAAATTTAAGTTTTAAAGGTTCACTAACTTAGGTAGTAATAACTTTTTAACATTTGAAGGTTTTGCAGTTGTAGTTGTTTTGCTTTGAGTAAAAAAACAAAAGAAACAAAAAGAACTATTTAATATGGAATTGTTTGTGATGAGTCAAAACGTAGGTGTGAAGAAGTTTTATTTCATGTGACAAAAACAAATTGGTACCATTATGGAAATCAGAAATAGGATTTTTCAGAGCATTGCTAAAATTTGGGGATGGATATAGATGCACTCACATTTGCTGGGGAGTTGAGTGTGACTACCTTATAACTACTACTCTCACTACTTATGTCATACTCTAACTGCCTTATTTCGGAGAACCAAATGTATAAAAAGATCAGCCTATTTTGAGTATTAGAGATACAATTCTGAGATCAGTAGGAGATGACTTATCAGTAGAACCAGTTATAAGTGAAACACAAGTATAACTTAAAAAATGGAGTCTCACTATTAGATGCAGTTTAGGTCATACTCGGAACACTCTTTTGTGAGAGGGCATTCAGTCAGTATATTCTAAGCTTTACTGACGGGGCAAAATCTGACTTGGACAAACATGACTGACATAACATGGGGTAATGAAACCCCTTTATAATTAATGTGTGCAAGTACTCTGTACACAAAAATTTAGAAACATGATTATTTTTCTATAAATAAATGAGAGTAACAATAAGAAGTGAGAATACTATTGTAAAATGGTGATGGTGATGATTGATATGAAATAGGATATTGCATTTTTGTTTTTTTCCTCAAATATAAAAGAGATTTGAAACCATTTCAAATATTTTGACTTATTTACCCAATAAAAACTGAATAAAGGTTATGAGCTTCAGTGAACACATGAATAGTTCAGACAATAAAGTTTCCAATAAAGATTTTAACAATAAAGGCTTTATGCTTGTTCAGTAATATCTTGACGCATTATTCAAGTGCTTTTATTTAGTACTTGCCAACAATAGGGGTAAATATTGACCTATGTGAGTGAAAAGTGTTAAGTGAAAAGATATTTATGAAACACTGTAAATATACAAAATTTGGACAATTTCCTGCAGTTTTAGTTGAGAAGGAAAAGAGATATGTATTTACTCTCTATAATATGTATATTCAAAGCAACTGATTGTCTATCCCATTTCTGAGCAAGAAAACTGACAAACAGCTGTAATTTCTTTAAAGAAAAAATATAAATATAATTTTAAACTGTTTAGTAAACAACTTAGATGAAGAATACAATGCAACTAATGATATGTTTGTTGCAGGACTTGGTCTGACGATAGAGTAATACGAAATTTCATTGTTTTGGCAAAAAAGGTCATTATGAGGCATCCACACATATATTCCCTCCATTTATTTACAGGTTAAATGTATGATGGAAATTTTAGCATCTGCTTTCTTCCTATTTTTCATATAAAATTTCTTCCTATTTCATATAAAAATATTACACTTATTCTAATTTTAATTCATTCTTGTATAAAATTATACATAGGATTACTTTTAAAATGTTTGAGAATAAAACAATAATATAAATAATTCCAAGAAATTATTTATTAAAGTCCTCTATAATTAGCATTTAATAGTTATCTTCCTTGAGAAATTGATTTATGTGAGTGCAAACACAGACTACAAGCTATAAATCATTAGTTATGAATTAGGTTGAAAGTTGATTTATTCCTAAAATGTTTTGCATTATTGGTATGCTTGATGCAAAGGAAAATATTAAGTTGAGTCCCCAGTCACTGGGGACCGATATCAGCATTAGTATATTCATTATAAACTAATACAATGGAAGGAACAGCAGTATAAATGCATTTGTACAAACTGGAACATTTAACTTATTCATATAGATAGTAAACAAATCAATGTTACTGTTGCAGGGCCAATAAGAACATCGACACCGCAAATTATTTTTGTTGTTCATGTGAGTAGATTGACAGCCAGAAAATAATGAAGAGAACAAAGGTGAGATAACAGTAATAACAAATGACAATTTATTTTGTTGTAAGTTACAGAATTATGGTCATATAGACGATGGAAATAGTAGAGACGACTGGTGGAATAGTCACCAAAGGTAGAGACAGCTGGTCGTTGTCACTGATAGTAGAGACAGTTGGATGACAGATGTTCTGGTTGTGCAGTACTTTTGTTTAACCATGAGTGGGTCGATATGGTCTCAAGTGTTGATGCCAGTCCAAACAGTGAGTCATTTGTGGACTAGATGCTGCAATGCTGGAGCAGGTCTGTTGTTGGTACTGGTAGCTTAGTTGCACAGAATCAAACGAGTGGGCTAAGACTGCTGTGTCTTAGCTCTATGTAGGTGAGGAACGAACGAACAGATGTGTGTTGAAGACTACTGTGTCTTAGTGTTGCGGAGCCAGGGAACGAGCGGACAGGTGCTGTGGCTAAGACTACCGTGTCTTAGCATTGCGGAGCTGAGGAAAGAGTGTCATGGCTAAAACTATCATGTCTTAGCACTGTGGAGCTGAGGAACGAGTGGACAAGTGTTGTGACTAAGACTACCGTGTCTTAGCTCTATGTAGCCAAGGAACAAATGGGGAAACCATGGCTAAGACTACCATGTCTTAGCTCTGCATAGCTAAGGATTGAATGGAGTACCCATGGCTAAGACTATTATGTCTTAGCTCTGTATGAGTGAGAATTGACTGAAATGGTTAAGACCGGATGGTCTTAATCCTCTTCGTATTTGCCTCCAGGCCATCTGCTTTGACAAGTTTCTGAGAACTGTCAGAGATACTCCAACACTAGGGATGGAGACTTCTAATGGTTCTTAAAAGGACTTTTTCACATATCTACATATGTGTAAGGTAGATGCAACCACTAGATTTAGGATCATGCCTTGAGAGCTTCACTTATGAGTCTGGATTCTAAAGAATCATACCAACGGGCAAGCCAATGACTGCTGAAAAGGCTTTTCTGTATATATAAAACGAAAGTGATATCACACTGCAAGGGCCGCATGTGTAGAAAGTGTGTCCATAAAAGATATCAGTGGTAATCCTTAGCCTGAAATAGGCTTCTGAAGATAATTCATTCTGATAGAGTGACTTTTGCAAGATTGACACTGTTAGTGTTGTAAACAGATTTTTTTCTTCCTTCACTGTTGCTGCTAGTCAGGGCTTCAGATGATTTTATAATTTCCGGTTGTAACCGGATGTAGCATTTTTAAGGGATTGGAGTGGTCTGGCTTGTTTACATTTTGAACAGAGCATGACATTACTGAAGAAAGAGTTCATAAACATGTACCAACAGCTTAAAATAGACACAAATTGTTCACTGAGCAAGTAGTATGTAGAAAATGTATGAAAATGGAAAAAAACCTTACTTGATGAAATTAAAATAGCCATGTGGTTTTACTGTTTCCTGGCAGGGTTCAAGATACTTCTCTCCTGTTCAAAGAACATAGGCTGAGGAGGCTGTGAAAGGATTTCTGAGAGAGTCAGGTAACACTTCACAAGCTGCTTAGTGGTCATGCTCATTTTCTAATCATTTCTCCTTACAGCACTCTTGTACTAGCAAAAAATCTTGCAATGATAAACCATTTTTACAGTAACATACATAAAACAATCAGATCATAATATAAATGATTAACACTGAGATTGCAAGTTACATTTTGTTTCATGAACATCATTCTTGGTAAATCTTTTAGACTGCATCCAGTGTTCACTCAGCTGATAGTGATAAGTCTTTGCTGGTTGGCCAATACTGGTATGTCCATGTGTAGGAGTCCACTGGAGAATGTTGTTTATGAGTTCATCTCTACTTTTTGACTAATGCCCAGCATGTCTTGTCTGTCTTATTTGGATAGTTTGTGAGATAGGTGGTAGGTAATCATACAGCTGCTATTTTAAAGGGTGCTGCTTTCAGGATTTGTTCAAAACAACACACAGCATTCTTGTATAGTTTCCATCTAGCTTTTTCTCCATCTGTTTTGATTAAGTCCTGGTGGGGCAGACATAGAATAGTACCAGCGTAGCTACTGTTTGAAGAGTTTCTGTTTTATTTTGTCATAAAGATGGGATTTCCATAAAGTCACTAACATGTTAATAACAGTCCATGTCTTTTCTGTGTGTGTGTTGACTTTCAGTAGATGAGATTTTGCTACTAAGGTAGAGAAATTGGTCTACTAATTTTTGAGTCTTGTCATTTCATTTGGAAATGACACTATCTTGTTTAAAACACATGAATTCTGTTTTACCTGAGTTAATGTAAAGGCCAATGACTCTGGCTACCTCTGTCTGCTCCAGGCTATGCAATAGAGATTCAGATACAGCATGTTTATTCAGAATTTAAAAACTTGGAGTTAATATGTCTTGATATTTTAAATAGAAATATCTTCAGGTCATGATCACCACATCATCCAAGTAGGTTAACTATGTATATATAAGCTTGGTCAAAGAAAAAAATTCCCTAAATTACAGACAAATGACCCAAACTCCAAAGGCAGGATAGTTTAAGAAGACTGGCGAGAGATGACAGTGCTGCATGCAAAATAAGTGAGTGAAGTTTTGGCATTTCACCTCTTCTAATGAGCTTTAAAAGGAAGTTTATGGAGGAAAATAAACATGAAGGGTTTCTGTTAAAAAACAACTAAATAGTTGTTTTTGATTTGCTTCATCCATAGAACATAAGTTTAGTCACATTTTGAATAGAAGTACTGTGGGTAAAACATAAATTAAGGGATTTACTACAGGAAATTCTTTAATATGAGCAAAATACTAGAGGTGAATGGATTCTCTCTGGCCTTGGTATGAAATCATTCTCATCTGAATTCAAAATCAGTCTGTCATCTTCAGTCTTTTTTAAACAATTCTTGTAACAACAGTGGTGCCAAGCTGTATTGACTCTTGCACTTCCCTTGGACAACATTAGTAGTAGAGATGGGATACTTGTTGCAAGGGCAACTGTTTGTCTATAATCCTTCCTAGATCCATTCATAGATACATTATCTAACAAAACCAACAGATGCAACCAGTTACAGCTCATCAAAAATTTTATAAGCAAGCATTTTTTTAAATCTAGAATAAAGAGAGGTTTCAGTAACCTTTCTATCAATCTATTTTACTTTTGTCATTTTGCCATTGAACAGATAGTATAGGGCTTTAAGTGACATGACCTTTTAAAAATATTTCAATGACTTTTGGACAATCTGGACAAATATTTCATTTCCTTTTATTTCCTGAATTTTGTATGTGGCTTTAGCAATGTAGGAGCACAATTTAAAACAATATACCTGTATTGCCTGAATCTTATTACTTGTATTTCCCATGATAACATGTGAAACAAAGGTATAGCTGAAGAATAATATGATATGATGTATACAATGATAATATTAATACTCACTTAGAGGCTGCCCTTTGGTGGTTATTAAGCTGGCTGTCAGATTATATCCTATTCATAGAATTGTTAATTAATTGTAAAATAAGAGATATTTCTATAATTGTCATTTAAATTGTTTCTTTTGAAAAATAAAGAATATCTATGCAGGCACCATAGACTTAAGCTACAAATTGAATTTAAAATCACTTTAGAAGATTTAAATGTTATTTTATGAGCAAAAATTATGGTACAGTAGGAAGACAATAAATATCTCCTTTAGAGAATGTACATGTCCATTGTGAGCCTTGTGGACTGTCATATGTATGACTGTTGAAAATCCATTCTTATGGTCTTTTGCCTCTGTTCTTTGAATAGTAGTGATGTCTCCTTTCCTGCTATTGAAGAGTAAAGCCAACATGGCTATGATCATTTTACTGATGATCAATTAAGTTTTTTTTCCCATTTTTGTACCCCTTCTACATACTGCTTGTTCATACAACAATATGTGCATATCATTATGTTGGGATACATTGGTGTACATTTTTCAATACTACTTTACACATATTATGTATATATTAAATGTTTCTCAATGTGAAAATGAACTTGTCTTTCCTTCTATTTATTCAGTGTTAATATATCATGGATATACTAAAACCCATATTGTTCCTTGGTGAAGACCTGACTGAATATTTTCTATATCTCCAAGCAACCCAGTACTACTGTTATTCTTGTTATGTTAGAGTAACCTATAGAAATTAGATCATTATAGATAATAGAGTAGCAGTAGATGAAAAACAACTTGGACTAAAGGTCTGTAAAAAATGCTTTTTGGTATATCCTCTATTTTGATAGAGGATTTAAAAGATAGATAGGTTTCTATAGTTTGGTGGATTGTCTTCAGTCTAGATGTCCACTTTTGTGTATGAACTTGAACCCCTAAATAAATAAATGAATAAAACTTTGACTGAAAGCTCTATTATGCTTATATTTTCTGAAATAGATATTTATTTAATTTCATCTGGTACAAGGCCCCAATGTTTGGATCAAATTTACCAGTATTGACTTTAAGAACTTGTATGCTAATCACTACTGTCCAGCTACTTTTCTTTTTGTTATAATGTAATGTGTATGTATTTCTGTTTGTGGACAAATTTAAACAAGTTAAAATCAAATGATACTTAGAACATGATTGAAAGTGATAGTGGACTAAAAAGATTTTGAGATCCTGGAGGTTAATCTTAGTTTAGAAACAGTACCATTATTAGATTTCTGAAAGAAATTTATTCCTTTAAAATAAAATTAAGAGGAGGAATATTTCATTTTCCTAAAATTTGATAATGAACACTCAAATTACATAATTTTCTTAGATTAATTTTTTTTTTCTTATAAATCTGTTAACTTTCAAACAATCTTCTTACACTCTTTTGTCTGTTCCTTTTGTTCCTCAAGGCAATGATTGGGAAATAATTGATCTTAATGCGACAGCTATTGTAACTTGAAGACTGTAACTGTGAGAATGTTATCGACAATGTAGGAGGAAAAAGTTACAATCTAATTAGCAATGAACAAATTACTAATTGATACTTGTATATAAGATCTTTGAAAGTAGAGACATTGGACATTGAACAAATAATGATAACCTGGTGACTTTTACATTATGAAATGTCTTTTTTTTATTGATTTTGATATTGGTTGATTGTGTAATAGTTGAGAAATGGCTTTTAAATTTACTGTAGATCATTGGGCTGAAGGTCATTTGTATTGGGTCAGTGTATTTTATTACCTCAATATTAACCCTGAATGAGCAGAAAATTTATTTTAAAACAGAATAAAAAGTTATTTTATGATGCTACAGAATCTAATATACGTATGTGGAAATGCTCACATTATTTTAATCTGTGCTTTGGTCTAATTTATGTAGTATTTCAGATTTGAATCTCTGTAATTTCTTCTAATCTTAAGCGTGTGTCATAAAAAAGGAGTCAAACTGCTTAAAAATAAAAAATAAAAAGATTTAATATTAAAAAATCCTTAAAAAATATTGAGTGCTTTTGTAGTATGTGGTCTGTAACATTGTTTCTATTATAATCCAATAAAGAAATTCAATATTCAAAAAACATTCACAATAGTGACACAGTGACTCATTGGAAGACTTATGATTCAAATGCTTTGGTAGATCATATACAATAATTTGGTAGATCTCAAATACTGAGCCAGACAGCATACTGTAATAATACCAAATATTGTTTTTTTTCTCCGTACACATTCATGTTGTCTTGAAACAATCTTAGTATAATTAACCAAACGTTGCTTTGTTTGTCATTGTATAAATCAAGAACAACAAAAGTAATGGCTACCAAATTTTCTATGGTTACTTATGGGACTCTGTAACATGTTTAGTATATTAATTTGGAAAATTCCAAAACTTTGAAAGTTTTATTAATGGAGGATTGGATTTACTATATATGATGCTAAACTAGATGATGATTTTGTGCTCATCATATTAGATAAACCAAATTGTTATCTTTTTGTTTCTTTATATAAAGTAGACATTTTGCTAAAAAATTTCCAAACTAGAAAACAAAGTTACTGCAAAATCTAGATTTCAAGATCATGTTAGGTTTATGTTATTGTCTAAGAAATTAAAAAAATGGTTATGAATTTTAACATTTTTTCTTTCTAAACTTATTAATAAAAACTCTTTCACCATGAGCAAGATGTAACACAATATCAATTTTTAAAGCAGAGTATAACTGGTTTCAGTCGTATCAATACTGCTGTATGGATGCACTACTTGGATGCTAACTAAATGGCTAGAGAAGAAGCTGGATGGCAATTACACAAGAATGTTGTGAGCAACATTGAACAAGTCCTGGCAGCAACACCCCACAAGGCATCAACTATACGGCCACCTACCTTCCATCACGAAAACTATCCAAGTTAGACAAACCAGACGTGCAGGACACTGCTGGAGAAGCAGGGACGAGCTCATAAGTGATGTACTCCTATGGACCCCCACATATGGATGAGCAAAAGCAGGATGACCAGTGTGAACATACATACAGCAGCTATGTGAGGATACAGGATGTAGCCCTGAAGACCTGCCAGAGGAGATGAACGATAGGGAGAAGTGGCGAGAGTGGGTCAGGGATATCTATGCTAGAGGTACAACATGATGATGATAACTGGTTTGAATAAAGTTTTCTATCTAGATTGGTTACCTAGCTAAGGCTAAAGAATCTAGTTTACCTTACTACCTTACTTACCAGTAGCTAGGGGTGGGAGAACAAATGGATTCATGCCTTTTCCAAGAACATTAACATGAAATAAAATGCAAACAGCTTCATCCAGGATGGGAACCTTCATCACCAATTCCATTTTCAATGATGATAATCATTATGTTATGTGTGCCTCAATTTCTAATAACTTCATAATATCTATTGGATTCTTTGGCCCTGTCAGCTGGAACAGTAGAATACACTGATTGCATTAATGTAGAGGGAGTAAGACACCCCTAAATGAGGACACCTATTTCCTGTTGGTGGTGACCTGTGGTGCTTGAGTAGAAGATCCTGGTTGCTGAGCAGACTGTGACCTGGTTACTTAAGTGGTGACCTGACTAGCAACATTATACTTTGGCTCTTACTGGGCTAGATGGGCTGTTGGTGAGGCCTAATCCAATCAATCAGCTGATCACATCAAGCTGTCTTTTGGAATCTTGCAAAAATTTAAAAAAATTTTTTATGTAAAGTTTCAAATCAGAAATTAATGGCTCTAGGGTCAATCTTTCCTTTTCTATCATGAGGTGAGTAGTCATTTTGGAAAATCTAGAGATCTCAAATTGTTGATTCTTATCCTCAGTATTAGCATACTGACTTTATAGTCCTGATTTACCAAGGTGAATAGGTTTCCTCCTTAACATTTCCCCTTAAAGAGCTCTGTGGTGGGTGGGGAGCATAGTCAGTGAACCCATTAAAAATCCCCATACAAAAAAAACAAATCCCCAAAATTGCAAACACTAAAGTGCCCACATGCAGAAACTGACTCAGATCAGAACTGCTTTCTTAAATTCATAGTACTGGAGTCAACAGGAGATAGCTCTATCACCAAGTTGTCTCCTTTCATAACTGAATCAAATCAAAATCCATTAAAAAAACTAGCGAACAACACTCTACTGGTGGCAGTCACAAAGAAAACTTATTGTGATGTTCTACAAGAACAGAAATACTTTTATAATCTTAAAATAAGATCCTTCCCCTACAATTCTCTAAACTCATCAAAGGGCATAGTGAGAGGTTTGAATCTCTCTCTGTACCCAAGATGAGACAAAACTCAACCTTCACAAACAAGGTGTCACTGATGCCTGAAGAATTACCAAGAAAAACAATAAAATAATCCAGACAAATACACATATTCTTAACTTCAATTCCCCCCAAACACTGATTGAAATCGAAATAAGTTATACTATATCTAAAGTTGAAAAAAACATTCCAAACCCCCTTAGATGTCACAACTGTCAAAGATTTTGGTGCCATAGAGAAAAATGTACCAGATGTCCAGTATGTAAAAGATGTGGAGAAAGTGGAACAGACCATATGGAGTGTGAATAACCACAAAACTACACAAACAAAACTGTGCAGCTGATTTAAAAGAGTATGAAGTATGGAAAAAAAGGAAAAAGAATATCAGAAATAAAACACACAAAGAAGATCTCATACCTGAAGGCAAGAAAATTAGTTGAAAATTCCATAGTAACTACAACTTATGCCAACGTAGCCACACCCATAAACAACCCAACCTAAAACCAAGAGATGACTGATTATGAGAGGATAAATCTAATAAAAGAACTCAAAACACTAACAGAGTTGCTAAGAGAAAGCTTGACCAACCTGACAATCTAGCCTCCCATTGAACCAGATCCAAAGAAAAACATTCAACTAAAGAAACTGAACGCTTCGCAAAAAACAAACCAAACAAAAACACAACTCAAACAACAAACCCTAAACATTCATATTATCTCTACCAAACCTAATACCCCCCCACAAAAAAAAATTGGATAAATGAAAGTTCACTGCTCACCTCAAAAGAAAGATCTTTCTGGAAGAGGAAATCTAACAAATGTAGATTGAGAATCTCACTGATAGAAATAGATTCAAACTAATGGAAATGGAGACCCAGAAAAGCTCCTCAAAACAGAAATCTTAGATATCCAAGAAGCTCCAACAAAATCTGATCAAAAAGCTTTAGAAACCATAGCAATCACTGAATCCAACTAAATTAAAAAAAACAAAACACAACACTAAAATCAAAACTGTACCAAAACAAAAACTTCAATCATGCAACAGACTAAAAAGTATGAATCAAAATAATCCAATGGAACTGCCATAGCTACAAGGCAAATTAAGATGAGCTGCTTCTATAAATAGCTGAAGAAAATCTAACCATCATATGCTTCCAAGAAACCTTAAAAAAATGCAGTGACAAACCAAATATGAATAACTATGAACAATATAACTACAGACATGATACTGGTCCTTGAGTTTTGGGTGAAGTATCAATCCTAATTAGGAAAATGTCTCCCAAAGTAAAATCAACATCAACACCCAGTTGTAAGCAATTGCAGTCTCAAAAACCCTACCCAAAACTGTCTCTATTTGAAGCAAAGGCCATTAAACCTTTTAATCTAAGAATCCAAAACCTCAACTAAATCAAAATCAATCCCAAAATAATACATAATAACATTCTCCTCAAAACAGCACCATGGACCATCAATCCACTAATAGTAAAACTAGAGCTAAGCAAATTATCCAAAACCAAAACACAACCCTTCATTTTCCAAGAGAAATTCCTCAACATCCAAAATAACTTCTCTGATCATCACCACATCAGTTCAGATGGGTCTAAAGAGGAATGAAAGCTGGTTATTTTGCTATCTCCTAAAACCAAGAATTGTTAAAACATCTTCCAAATGAATCATCAGTCTACAGTGCAGAAGTCACAGTTATTGGCCTAGCCATGAACATTATAGCTAACCACAAATCCTCCAAATTTATCATCTACTCAAGCTCCAAATCAGTACCCTTAACACTACAGAACAAAGTTACATCACTTACTCTCATCACAAAACTCCTAGACAAAATGAACACTCTTTCCAAAAATAATGGCATCATTCTCACCCAGATATTAAGCCACACTGGTATATATAGAAATGAAAGGGCAGACAAAGCTGTTAAAAAAAACACTCCTGACAAACATCCCATACACTGATCTAAAACCAGCCATTAACAAATTCATTTAAGTCAAATGGCAAAAATCATGGGATGACCAAATAGATAAGTGCCACCATATACAAGATATCATTGGTGTGTGGTTGGTAGGTAATAGAAGAAAGGGAAAAGAAGAGGTGATACTTTGCAGATTTTATGTTGGCCACATCCACATCACCCACTCACATCTTCTAAAAAGGGAAATACACTCCAATATGCTCAATTTGCAAAGTACCCCTTGCAGTCAAACACATTCTCATAAACTGTGACAGTTTCAAACAAACTCATCCAAAATACTAACATACAAGCAGCCTAAAGGGCCTTTACTGAAACACCAAAGCAGAGGACATCTTGAATTTTCCCCCTAAAACAAAAAAAACCCCCAACCTTTTCACTAAAATCTGACTGAATCAACCTTTCCACAAAAATCTAACCAAATATACTCAAATTCTAATATAAAAACTTATATCCTAGACCTTAAAACCCACATAGAAGACAAAACCAATCAAACCTTTTTGGCATTAAATGACTCACAGAGGTTGATATGCCATTAAGCAAAACTCAAATTCTTGGATTCTTATGATATCCATGAAAATTTATAATTATTATCAGTAATAATAATTTTCGATTTCAGTTTATGTCATGCAGTTCATTTTTGGTACTGTAAAAAAAATCTACTCAGACTTTAGTGTTTTTAGAAAGCATAGTATTCTAAACATGAGGCAGGATTTGCCTTTTAGAAATGTAGAAAAAAAATAGTCTTTAAAACTAATTTTCAAATTTTAAATCTTATTGGCTCATTTTAAATCTAATAGAAATGGTTCCTAAAATTTTAGACAAAAATAGATTGGAATATACCTGTTAGTCAGAACACTTGTTATGGATATTTTTTAAGTTCAATTCAAAATCTCTATTTACAAGTTAAAGGAATATTGTCTGTTTTCATTTTACATTAGTTTTCAAACCTAAAAATGTTAAAGTAAAGAAAAATTAACTGCACATCTTGGTTTGTTTTAATTCACGTGGAAGTTTTTGAGCATTTATGAGGCTAGATCAGTATGTCTGTAGCCTGCCGCAGTTATTAGATGAATTTTGATCTGAAATTTTCAATGTGTTATGTGTGATTTATGTGTTTAATATCTATCATTAAGTGCATTAACAAGGAAGATATTGAAAAATAAATGCTGTTTTCATTATTAGGCTTATGAATATACTTAAATATCATTCAAGTGATGACATACATTATAACAAGAATTTTTATTTTGTAATGCAATTTTGAGTGGGGGAATCATCATATTTGTATAAAAAAGATAAAATCATTTTTTAACTATTTTTTTCATTTTATATTCTCTGTTATATTGAATCTATGTAATATAAGTTTTTACATTTTAATTGCTATTATATATAGATAATATATAATCAATTTTATCATATTTTGTCTGAGAATATAATGAACTTATTAATAAGCTAATATTATCAACTTTGATGATTGAATAAAAATTTGCCTTATCAATGTCTTTTGACTGCAGATTAAAATACGTCTCAATAAATAGATTGAAATCATTAAAAAAAACTTTTATATTGATAAGCAGTTCTTAGATATAAAAACATAGTTACATTTCTCACTCTTTGAAATATTAAATTTAATATTTTGAATCGAGTGATTTCTCATAGTTTTACAAAAATAAAGCTGATACTTAAGCTGAAGCATTAAGATTGATTATTAACCATATCCAAAATGTTTGGGATGTATCTATAAAAAGTCATTAGAATAAAAACTATAAACCAAAAAAGAAAATGTTGAAGCAACATCTACTTTTAGAATTTATCTTAACATTTATTGCAAATCAATGAATGAGAAATAATTCATAATTAGCATCTATGAGTTTCTGTTATGGAATGTGTTTTCTTTCAGCACTTGAATTATTATGACAAAAGTTGCTTATTTTTGGAGGCTGTAAAATGCATGTGTTATCTAGTGGGTTGTCCAGGCCTGAAGACGATTTTCTTTTTTATGGGCACTGAAAGTTAAGCTCTCTGTAAAAGAGGAATTGTGGGATATTCTTGTTTTTGATATTTTTTATTTTATTTATTTATTTTATTTTATATTACAACTTTATCAATTTGTTATTCCCCACACATTTAATTGTTCTCCTTTTAAGAAATTATCATGACTGAGGTGAGTGCTAGCACATATATTACTCAATTGTTTTTAAGTTCCAAAAAGCTTTATTCTCTAAGTTTGCACATTTTAATTGCTATTTTGCAAACTAAAATTTTGATATGTACCATTTTTGCAGTGTTAAAGTAATGTAAGTGTAAAAATTTGATCATTATAATGTAGATTTGAAATAGAACTGAAATAATTTGACAAAATCTTTAATGAAAATATGCTGAGGAGTTAAAAAAACTATAAAGTATTTTTTTCAGCAGTTTGATAATTGGAATGAATTCACTTTTTAATATAAATATGACATGGCTTACATTTTAGATATTAGGTTATTTGTATATATTTACCCAACCTTTCTGCCATGAGTAGGATGTGATACAAGGTCAGTTTTTAAGCAGAGTAAAGCTGGTTTGAATTGAGTTTTCCTTCTCTTAGACTGGTTGCCTAAACTAGGCTTAAGAACCCAGTCTGGCCTAGTATTTATCTATAGCTGGAAAGGTGAAGAGATAGATTTATGCCTTTCTCAATGAAATTAGTGCAAAGTGAAACCTAAGCAATCTTGTCCAGGAATTGAACTTGAGTCACTGATTTTATTTCCTACAGTGATAACTGTTGTATGAAAAGTACCTTCTATTAGGTTATTCATAACTTATTACATGCAATGAACAAATGAAAATTATTCTTTAAGCCAAAGAGAATTTTGTATAGAATATAAATAGGTACCATTGCTCTAATCATTTGGATAATAAATACATAATCAGATTAATTGTTAACCTACACTCAAAGCTTTTGATTACTCTTACAACTCAAACCATTCATTAATTTTGAGCTATCATTATGTGTGTTTATATATTAGAACTATGATTAATTATTTCTCCCAGCATTGATTTCAAACATCTAAAACTTCAGACTGGAGATATTTTTAATTGTAGTTATTAAGCATTTTCACAAACAAACGGACCTTGTGATATTTTGTATAGATGTTTAACCTTACTCTCTGAAAGTCTGAAATATATCTCAAATTATTATAACTCTATAACGATTCTGACAAACATATCGTTGGATGTTTCATATTAATAAAACAAGTGGGTCAAACCTTTCCTCACCTCTTTCGTTTTTAATAACATCCTATTGCTTAGTCCCTGATCATGTATTCAACATTCTGAATGACCTTTCAGCTACCCATTCCTGAATCCATTCATATATCTCATTGTATCTACTGAAGCCTCACTGGGGACATATAGCCATCATTTCATTACCAATATTTTCAGTACTGTCTCTGCTGACCTGTCTTTATAGGACTGTTACATCATAAATCCACTAACTAGAATGATTTGGCAATGTCCTTGAATTACATTTGGCAGCCTACTTACATCCCTGTAATTTTCTCGGAGGCATTTCAAGGGATAATTATTATTAATCCCTTGCCATTCTGTCCAAAGTTGGAATGTTGGATATTGCAAACAGGTTTATTATCAATGTTCTATTGTTATGGTTCTCAAGTCTTCCTTGCCTGTGTGGAAAGTAACAATTTTGATAATAATAATAAATTTTCTCTGAAAGGAATGTATTTCTGCAGTTGATTCCCAGAAGTTCAAATCAAATATTAGACATTACATTCTTGTGTTGTCTCTTAATTAAGGTAGGCTATGGTGCAAATTCTTTTATCAAGAAAGCTTTCATAAAGATAAAAGACTAGAAATGTGGTAACGGATGGTCTTAGTAGTCATTATAATTTTCATTACATGGGTTGATATAAAATTAGTATGAGAAGATTATTATGATCAATAATGTTTCTATGATTTTTTTTATTCAAATGATATTAGAAAAATGTTGTATATAGCATATTTCAACCTCACACTGAGGCAAGAACTAAAATAGTATATACTTTTAATGATAGGCTTTGCTGAGGCATGCAAATGTAGGGATGCAATAAGTAGTTATCACCCCTAGAGGATTAGTATGTTCATTAGAAGCTCTGAAAGGTGTCTCATGACTGTCACAGAAACCCAATGTTGACCTCTTTTTGTCTCTTGTCTTTGATCAGTAGAGACATTGCCTCTAATTCTACTGGGAAACAATAAGGCCATATGGCTATATTACATACACTCATCAAGTAAGCCTTTTTCATTTTTTAACCCTTCTAAATACTGCTTAATCATGGAATAAGATGTGCATAATTCTAGCTATTGGGACAGATTTGTGTATATCTTTCTTTTAATAGCACTGGTAGGAATATTGTATGTATCAAATGGTCTTGTATTTGTAATTAAGTTTTTGTTTTTTCTTCCATTTTGTTCAGTGTTAGTATATTACAGTTATACTAATACTATTATTGGTATTTGGTGAGTGGGAACTTGAATAATTCCTCCTTACCACCAAACATTCCAATGCAGATATTAATGATTATGTGCTTGTTGCTAATTAATAAACATGTTAAAACACAATTTCAGAGTTAATAAAGATGTTTAAATTCTCTTAACCTAATGGGGTATAATTACATGCTAAATAAATGGATGATCATTTAAATTTTATTTTAATTTTCAAACAATTGAAAATATTGCTTTTTTGGGGTTGATGTTTATTGTACATTGTATATACAGAAAGAATGATTGAAAAGTTTATGATTTCATTAAAAAAAAGGGGCTATTCTAAACATTTTTAAGGTAAAGTGTTTTGATAAATTTAATGAAAATCATATCAACAATACATTTGTTACAATACATTATTTAAAAAAATGTTATACTCTGACTGGTTTGCTGAGTTACATAGTTGCAAAATTCCCAGTAAAGCCAGTGGTCAATTTTCATATCTAAATAAATTTTGAATGTTGATATGTTTTTTTTAAGCAGAAATACTTCAACTTGAATGACTTTTCTTTTTTAGATTTTAAAATATTTTAGAAAATTTTATCTGCAACATACCAATGATATTACTAACAGTAATATTCATTTAGCATAGTTGTATTTTTATTAGTTGATTGTGTTTTGTGGCATATCAACCCTTGCAGGTTTTTAATGCCAAATCCTGTTTATATATATATGTATTAAATATATGATTTGTAAACTAATAGTTTGTTGGTGAATTATTTAAATGAGCTAGAGTTCATTTGTTTGCACATAGTTAAGTGGTTTCAAGTCTTGGTATTTAACACGAATAATTCTGTTCAACATTATTCATTTGTTTCAATGGTTTCAAGTATTGCTATTTACTGTTTGCACACAGTTAAATGGTTTCAAGTACTGCTACCTAACACAAATTATTCAATATCAATCATGTGTTTGCACACAGTTAAATGGTTTCAGGTAGAGTTAATGATTAAACAGTTCTATTTAATCCATGAATAGGTCCGTAACAGATACTACCATTCTGGGTCAGAGTTGATTTGGAAGAAATAGCAATGAATGGATACTCTACATTCCCCAAAGTTCTATGACTGAAACCTCACCATCAGATAATTTTGTGTCAAATCCAGAACACCCATTAGAAGAATCCTACCCCTCTACTGAGATGCAGTCATTGCATTCTACAGCTCCATTGGGATCAAATATATGCTAAAATGGAGTAAAAAGAAAACTCTAATGTTTTCATGAAAAGATAAAATCAAACTAGTATATAATTATTGAAATCCTTGCTTGGTGAAAAAAAAAAATTCTCAAATTGGAATTATTGTCAAGAAGTTAAAAATAAATTGATTTAATTGACTACAAAGTATGCTCAAATCATTGATACATTTCAAAATGTAATAATTGCCTTGCACAAAAAACTAACCTTCCTCAAACTTGTTATTCTTGAGTAAATTTTACTTCTATTTTGTAAATTTGACTTCAAAAAGAAATTAATGGAAATGAATAGAAATATGATTTTAAAGCTCTACCATAGTCTATTAGATTTTTAATTAAGTTCATTTGGCCTTTATGAAGATCTGAAGAAAAAAGTCATTACATGTGTTTGATCAGATAGTATCAGTAATAAAAGCAATAACATGATTTCTTGACTTTAGATAAAATAATCAAATTTAAAGAGTATAAATTCATGTATATATTCTATGGTCAATTTGTATTTATAGAAAGACTTCAAGAACTGGATATTGCAAAAATATTATTGAAGGCAACTTATTATTCAATGTTTGGTTCTGTAAGTAATGAATATAGAAACTCCATTTGCAGTTTCTTTTTGGTATCATAGTAAATCTTTACAATTTTATGATGAATGCAAATTGTCCTGTGTTTCTATAATTGCTAGTTGAATAAATAAAATTTAATTAGTCTGCAACTAATTCGTAGGTAGTACTTTTTGTTTGAATTGTAGAAAAGAAATATATTCTCTTGGTTCCCATAAATTTGAAAATTAAAGTTTGTTTGAAGATCATGTTTGTTTAGACTGAGTAGACTTGACATTAACTTTTTTTTGCAAATAAGTCTCAACAAGCAGACATTTTAGATGTAGAACAACTGAATGTCATTGATTTGAAGAAAGTTTTAAAAACCTTTTAGACATTCCTTATTAGTTTTTATAGAGACCTTTTTGAAAGGTTAAAATCAATGCACAGTTATTGTATAAAGTTTAATTTTCAAAATATTTCCAGCATTCAATATGTACTCAAAAAAAAAAAAAAGCCAGAACATTCTAAAGTAGAATACTGCAAATCTCTTTCATGATTATTTTGTAAAAGGAACTAAAGAAAATTTAGTCAAATGTGGCTAAAAATTGTGCTGTATGTATGGGGCATATGAAAGTTTATTGTGGTTGTGGTAAATTGTTATTATAGTTTGGAGACTCTGAGGTTTATGTCTGACTCTTTTTTCTTCTTGCCCTATTTGCTGGTTGCCTTCTTTTTATATCGAAGCTATAAAAGTAATTAAGGATGGAAGGAAAAAGACAGATTTTATTTTTGGGGCTTATGATTACTCTGTGGTGGGAATATTTTCCTGAACTGGTAGAAAAAAGTCTCAATAAAGTGTTTGAAGAACATAAGGGAAATATTTTTTTCAAATTATAAATTAAATGTCTATCATGTGTCTCTGTGTTCTTTTGTTATTTGATTTCCAACTTCTTTTGGTGATGCTGCTTGAAAACACTCCAACCACATTATTCCACACAGTTTTAGCACAACCTAAATTTAGGATTATTGCTCTAGGGACTTTCAATTGCAGGGGTTTTTACAATATTTATATTTTGTGCTATATCCTGAGAATATTCATCATTATCAGTTTTACAAGTAATAGGAATGTTTTTTACAGTGTCAGATGTGCCAAGTAGGTGAAGAATAAACTTTGAATTCTAAGTAAAGCAGAAAATGCAACAGGCAAAAATAGGTACAAAATGAAAATTTTATATGAAGATGACAAATACCTATTTTCACTTAACTTAGGGAAAGGTGTAATAAATTAGGAATTGTTGGACAAAGTGTTCAATTAGTTGTTTGAATTTCTGAGATGAAGCTTGATGATTTTTAACATTCAATGTTTTTGGACTATTATCTCATCTTTATTGTTATATTCATAACACTTTCTCTGATATGTCCTCCAGCCTTCTTTAGGTGTTTTTCGAACTTGGGAGCCTACATGGAACTTCGAACAATATCCTTTATTTAATCCACAAGGGTCTCTTGTTCTGATTCCATTAACTATAACTGGGCATAAGGGCTAAGTATTCCTTTATTGTTACTTGCCTGCAGTCAGGTTTGAGCCTGCAATCTTCAGATGATTGTCTCTTTAGAAGTTAGGTAACCAGTGCCTATAACCGTTATGCTATGTGTCCTGCTGGACAATTCAGAGTGAATTTTTGGGGCTTATAAACTTAATGTTCTTACATCACTATGATTACTGCTAGTATGTATGATTGTTTACCTTTGGATCGTTTCGGCTAGGCCTTTGACATAGGGAAACATACAGTGCTGAGTTTTTGGGTATCTTTTTCTGTCCTCCTATCCAGGTTTCTTGGAGTTGATGTACTCTGGGTAGGTGTTACAATAGAGGTTGTATCTTAAACTAACCATTTCTTCTTGATATGCATCAGTATCACTACTAATGGCTTTTGCTCAATGTTGTAAGCAATGGACTATTCCTTTCTTCACATTGTATGGATGATGGGTGTTGAAATTGTGGTACTGTCTGGTGAAGCTAGGGTTACGATACACAGATGACCTGAATCCTTGCTCTAATACATTGAGGAAGGGTAATTTATTATCTTATTCTTTCTTCATAGTGAAATGTATAGATGGTTGAATTGAGTTCATGTGATCAAGTAATGTTTGAACATCTTCCTGGAAAAAAAAATCGGAATATGAGCCCAGGTAAAAAATCATACATAGTAGTAGTAATCATAGTGATGTAAGAACATTAAGCTTATAAGTCCCAAAAATTCACTCTGAATTGTCCAGCTGGACATGTAGCATAATGGTTATAGGCATTAGTTCCCTAAGCTTCTAAAGAGACAATCACCTAGAGGTTGTAGGTTTAATCCTGACTGCAGGCGAGTAACAATACAGGAATACTTAGCACTTATACCCAGTTATTGCTAACGGAATCAAATCAAGCTGCCCCCATGGACTAAATAAAGGCCATGGTTTGAAGTGTAGGCTCCCAAGTTAGACAAATACCTGAAGAAGACTCGAGGATATATTGGCTGAAACATTGTGAATATAATAATAAAGATGAAGACAATAGTCTGAAAACACTCAATAATAAAAAGAGTTTAATAATCATAAGGAATCTGTGAAGGAAGATGAAATAAAATGTCTTTATTATACATGAGAAAGATAATGAAGCAGCCAAAAGAATAAAGTTTCAGCTAGTCCTTCCTAATCTTGGAAATCTATGCATTTTGTGAATCATTATTTGTAATCAGTTATAGAGGATGACAACTTAGCTCAACAAAGCATATTTTTAATAACATTTTTCCTTTTTGATTTAAAATGCTTTGATAGAATAAGTTATAATAATGTTGGTTAATAACAATTAATTATCTATTTAAATGTTGACAAAATTGATGATTGAAGTAGCATCGAATCAACCGAAAAGGACATCGAAACCAGGTTAACGAAAGCATGGATAGCTATCAATAGGCTATCGATTATATGGAAATCAGACCTAACCGATAAAATGAAATGCAGTTTCTTCCAGGCAGCGGTCACATCGATACTGCTATATGGCTGCACTACATGGACGCTAACAAAACGGCTGGAGAAGAAGCTAGACGGCAATTACACAAGAATGCTACGTGCAATCTTAAACAAGTCCTGGCGGCAACACCCCACAAGACACCAACTGTACGGCCACCTGCCCCCTATCATGAAAACTATTCAAGTTAGACAAACCAGACATGCAGGACACTGCTGGAGAAGCAGGGACGAACTCATAAGTGATGTACTCTTATGGACCCCCACACATGGCCGTGCAAAAGCAGGACGATCAGCACGAACATACATTCAGCAGCTATGTGAGGATACGGGATGCTGTCCTGAAGACCTACCTAGGGCGATGAACGATAGGGAGGAGTGGCGAGAGAGGGTCAGGGATATCCGTGCTACCAGCGCGATATGATGATGATGACTTCCGTTTGGTAGTCATGTAATAACCTTTTTTTACAGTACATACAATTTTTGATCACTGCCTATAAACATCTTATTTTTATGATTGGTTGCTTGCTACTTAGATATGTTAGTATGCTGTATTATTTAAAAGTTATTTGAAATTCATCTTAGTCATGGTATAAGGCTTAAATGAGTAAGAAAAGTATATTTTATCAGTTGGTTCTCCAAGTAGAAAGAGTCTTTGTGTTTTCAAATTCAACAGATGAAGTCTTGGCTTCTATTTGGTCTTGAATACCAGTACTTAGCAATAGTGAAAATATTTCAGCTATGTGGTTTACAATTATTTATTAAGCTTGACTTATTCTGATACATAGTCATAGTAGTGAGGCATCCAATGAAGATGAAACTTACTACATAAACCAGCTATATGTGGTTGATAACAGTTTAGTAACAGTAGACAACAAAAAAAGGAGTTTGTTTTCCAATTGACACACTGGATCATATTTGTTTAATGTAATTTATATAGAAACATAGGAATCTTAACTTATTAATTTCTTGTCATTACAACAGTGGTATTTATTGTACTAAAGCATTTAAGAATTCTTAGTTGTATTCAACTCCTTATATTTGTGCAAAAATCAAGTACATAGCATTATTGTATTAACAGTACATCAAGTAAAAACTGGTGCATCAATGATTTTAGATAATTATTAGGGTGTGTCAAAAATATATTTTTTAATCACTTGAAAGTTCCTTGGGAAACTCTCAAGAGTTTGTTTTTAAAGCTTATGTTATACTTGTTATCTCTCCATGATTGTAGCTTTTAAAGTTTTCAAGTGCTGATGGATCAGGTTATCTTCTATCTTGTGTATTGACAATTGATGGTTTTTTACTTCTGAGATTTATTTTAGGGAATAAGTACTTTTACTTGCCAAGTTCTGCAAGCAACTTCAATGGTTTTGAAGCCAGATTAAAATTAAAGCCTTGAAATTACCTGAAAAACTTAATAACCACATCCATCATTGCAACAAAAGGCACAATTAACTAGTATTGATAATAATATATAAAAATAGTTGAGTCATATATAATCTTTAGATGTGAAATTAGTTTTAGCGCAAAGGCCTGCAAAAACAAAACAAATAAAGTAAAAATACTTTTGATACACCCTAATATCTAATTTTTTTTATAGGCTATTAATAAATTTTCATCTGACTTAGATAACAGCAAGTTCAAAAACACTAAATAGTTCTTAAATTAGATAGACCGAAACTATAGAAAATTGTAAATGATTTTCTTACTAGATGATCAAAGGTTCACTTAGTTATCCTCATGTGAACCATTTTATCTTGATAGAATAAACAGGGTAATATGAATAAGCCAGTTCTGTTTTGTTTCCTGGAGATCACTTAATGTGTGTAAATGGCTTTGATCATTATGATACTCTTGTTTATATGCCATCATATAAGGTGAAACATTATAATCCCAAAGCAACAGTTGTTCTTTTATGTCCACAGCTTAAGTATAAATATTGATATATTTTTTGGCATGAATAAGACTCAACAAATTCTGATAGGTGTAAATCATGTCAAAGAGATGGACTTGTAGAAGTAACCAATCATCATACACTTATGTTGTGGTTTTATTGGCTTTATGCCAAATAATCTCTAAATGGAATTGTCGGCTGATTTTCATATTGTTAAATATTCTTTTTATGAGTATGTATCTCAAAATTTGTTTTTCTTGAATGTAGTTTGATAGTCAGGTTTTCAGAAATTTGCTAGATATCAGGGATATTTCATCGAGTAGATTAGTATTAATATAAGAAATTCAGTCTCTGACAAACAAAACAGATGATTTTGTTTAAAAATGCTCTTTTGTTTTAACTATAAATATTGCTAGTTGTTATTGATTAGCTCATTGTTATTGCTTTTTATCATAGTACATTTAGTTAATCAAATTTTTGCCTATTGAAACCAAAATAGTAGTAGTAAATAATACCCAGACTTGTATCTAAGAGGCTTCACTTTGATGAGTGAAGCCAGAACTAGTCAGGCTACCAAAGCTGTCATTATTAAGCAAATTCTCATTGGTTGGTTACTGTCATAGTCCTTTTTGATTAACTAAAAATAGTTGAGATAAAAAGCTGTAGGTGAAAGGAAAAACTAGTTAAAATATAATCATAAAAATACATCTTGAAAGCAACTAAATATTTTTTCTTACTCTTTTGGAAGTTTATCATTCTGTTTCATTTTAAACATTGTTGGTTTTTTAAGAAGTTATATACTTGTTATGAAAGTAGCATGAATTTGTATCAAAATGCAACTTAATATTGTGGCAGATGAGTCTTTTGGGTAACTAAGATAAAAGGTTAATGCTGAAATGAATTATAAAATGAAACAAGCTCATGTAAAATAAATAACAGATGGTTATCTTTTTATTTTGGCAATCATTTAGACAAGTATCAATTTGTGTACATCTACAGTATAAGTAAATGTTTTCAGTATTCTTTTTTGTAATTGCTTACTTATGTGTCAGTCCTGAATTTTTTTTAGGATAAAATTTTATTATTATGAAATTTGGGACTTATATTTTTGGTTCAGTGGCTCAAGAATTGAAAATCTGGGTCTGTCCTCTTTGACTACTGAATTGAAAGGGGATAGCTGGGTATTCAGATACACTAGCTTTTGGTAGCAAAATAGGGAGATGTTATTTTTGGAAATTATGATCCATGTACATCTTTTTCTAGGATAGGGTAGTTCTATTTTTAGATGTGATGAAACACTTTGGTTAGGGATTGTTACATACTCAATACCTACTATAAATTTTGCCAATTTGTATATGTTGGTTAGAACAGACCTTTTGTTCTTGTTAAAAAAGTTTTTATTTGGATATGGATAACTTTTCCAAATCATTTTATTGCCTATACTTTTTTTTACTTTTGCAACAGTTTTAGTGAAATATAGAATAGAAAATTAAAATGTTTGATAGCAATACAAATCTGTCTTGTTATTTGTTTATTGCTCAGTCCTTTACTAAGTACTTCAGTGTCTTCTCAGAAATTGTGTATGTGTGTATGTATATATATATATATATATATATATATATATGTGTGTGTGTGTGTGTTGTATATAAAGAAAAATTAAATTCCAAGATTTTAGTTTTGAATCGAAAAGGAAATCAGTTGATTTGTTCCAAAAATATGTTTAAAAAACTTACATGTAAATATAGTAATTTTACAGAAGGGAAAAAAATGGTATCTATTTATATATTGTTGGAAGACAAAAATAATTATCTTTATCTGGATTGGGGAATGACTTCACATGTTTATTGGTCACGTGTGAATTTAAACCCCTAATTTTTTCTCTTTTAGCCTTCATTTTTTTGAATGGTTAAGATCTGATTTTCAGTCTTTGCTTCTGGAGTGAAATAGGCATGATTTTTATTTCTGTTGAACAAAATGGAGATGTTCTTTCCATATCTGGTGAGATACTTTATTTCACCTTGTCAGGAAAACCATTGAAAATACTTTACTTTACTTTTTTGGGTGTCATCATAGATGAGAGAAAATGAAGTCTCTTTTAGTCCTTGTCCATGGAACGAAATGGCCATGATTTTTATTTATTTGTGGAACAGAAGGGAGATGTTTTCAACTCTGGCAAGGTATAGTATTTCACTTCACCATGAAAATTATTTGGGAAAATAAAACATCTATATTTACCCTTTTTTCTATCTCCTTTCATAAATGATTGTTCTTGGAGCAATGCATACTGTCATCTATTTTGGGACATTGTTGAAACATTTATTACTTTTTATGTCCTTATTAAATGTTTACATTGTGTATATGAGTTTATCTTGTCTTTTCTTTCAGTATTAGTATATCACTAGATAAATTATTGCTAATATCAGAACCTGCTAAGAAGGAAATAATTAAATATCCTTTCGGGCATCTAATAGTTGATAAATTACAACTGATACAATTCTTACCAATAATATGATGATAATTGCCATAATTGTCAGAAACTGGCCATCTCTGCAATTGAAATTTTTGTACTACATAATCATGTGTGTGCAGATGTAACTCACCAGGTCAGTTTCTTTTCTACAGATTTGTCCATATATGACATTTGAACAATCTGATTGTGAGCTGATTTATGTGACTAATTTAAGTCAAACCACTAGATGATTGTGTATGTTGCCTCATATTGGGAAAGCATTCTTTTCAGGTCAAAGGAATATGATATCATTGCATCTGTTTCATCTGTCAAGTTACCCAACATTTTCAATATCATACTGGACATTTCACAAAATCTTAGTATCTTAAATTTTCAGAAATTTTAAGTAGCAAGTCTTACTCTGAGATGGATTTTCTGTTTAGAAATAAGAAAATGTATATTGATGAGTATGGTGAGTGTAGCACTTTCATAATACTGTATTTCATCAAAGACTGCTTTGCAAAAAGTATTGGAAATTGAGAATCACTCGTTTAGACTGTCTAATAAAAAACTAGAGATTCAGTATTGCATACATTTATACCTTTAAACAAAACTACTATTAAAATATGTTTAGTATACTATGTCAAAATATATTTAGAACATTTTCATATAAACTCCAACTATAAAAATAAGGTTTTACAATACACTAACTGCAGAAGGATAAGGTCCCTCCCTCCCAAAAAAACTATGTTCAGGGTATAATATCAAACTGCATCTGATGATCAGGCTGTAATTCTGGAGAATGTGAAGTACCCCTTCATTACCATTACTCTCAAGTTCCCTCTGACTTGAAGTGGTAGTACCTCTTTGGGTCCGATTTATGGGTCAAATAGATTTTTAAAAAAATTATTTTTATTTGTTTGGACTGTGTGCCAAAAATAGAGCATTATTCTCTAACCTTTAGGAATAAAATAACCATTGATATGTCATTGAAATGAATCATATGAAAATAAGTGTGTATAACAAGCCATACCCCTATATATATATATATATATATATATATATATATAAGCTGATTGGATATTTCCTTATCTAAACACAACTGAAAAAACAAAGGTAATTGCTAGTTGGAACAAAATTTCATGAGTAGAGTACCAAATCATTTAATATTTTGCTGTGTAAAGAAATAGATAAGGCCATTGTAGGAAAGCTGATATTGATAGAAATAAAATATAATGAAAAACAAATTTTGAAACAATTCTTTTGTTGGTCAAAATTGAAAACACTCATAAATAAATAAATTAAGAAAAGGAAAAAAAGCTGCAAAAAGCAAATAAGCATTTTAGTTATAAAAATGCTGTGACAAGTTTCCAGCAAATTCCACATGACTTAAGAGAAAAACAAAACAAAAAACAAACCTTAGTGAGAAAGAAATTGATGTTAACCAAATGTTATAACATTTAATCAAATTGCATTTGCTCAGGGGGAAAAACTTGAGGATTTTAATGGTCAAGAAAGATTCATATGGGAAGCAACAAGAATTTAATTAATTTTGTAGGCAGGGGTGAAGAAGCATTTTTATTGCTGTGTTTCTTTTGATTACACAGTTGAGGTGGATAAATATATGCATAAAATAAAACCTGCTATAATCAATCCAAGTAGAACAATTAAACAGAGTGGAAAATGCAATGAATTTTTACCAAGACTAATTGCCATTACTTTGTTACTTTATTCACCATAGAGCAATATTTTTTTCTCTGGGGACCCATAAACATGAAACACAAAAAAAAATTCCCTAAGTTAATGCACAGTTATACAAGTGAAATTAAAAAAATAATTTGCATATTTAAAATTTTATAACTTCTTCAGTTCTTTTACTTTTTTCAGCAAAATTTACACTTATTTAGCAGTTAAGAGTTAGCATTGACAGAATTATTCAGGCAATTAGATTCTAGGTTTCTCTTGTTTATGCATCATTTCAGTTAGTACATAGCCCTGTCAGCTCAGGCTGTAGAATATACCAACAACCTCTTTGCAAAAGGGTAAGACCCTCCCCTCCCAAAACAATCTGATGATGTTGATCCAGTAATGCTGGAGCTTTGGGGAATGCAGAGTACTTCTTCATTGCCATTGCTCCTAGGTCCACTCTGGCCCAGAGTGGTAGCACCAGATAGGATTCTATCTATGGGTCAAATGGAACTGTTTGATATTTATACTTACTACAAATAAATTATTTATGCTAAATTGAATTGTTTGAAATAGAACTGTTTGATCATTTAACTGTGTGTATCTACAAAATGTGTTTAAAAATCATATATCTAATATATATATGAAAACAGGATTTGGTATTAAATAATCTACAATGGTTGATATGCCATAAAACCAGACTGTACATTTTCTGGTCACTGTCAGGTGTAATATGCATCCATATAAGGAAAGAGACTCTTTCTCTGGTTCCTCCTGTCAGTGGGGCTTACAATATACTGACTTATCATCTCCAGAGGAGTAAGATCCCCAGAAAAAGGTGTGTTCTGGGTCTGACTCTGAACTGGACCTGATAACAAGGCTCCAGTTCTGAAGATCTGGGGAGTCTCCTTCAATGACATTACTCCTAGGTTCACTCTTGATCCTGAGTGGTTGTACTTGTTAGGGTACCATCTTTAACACCCCACTCAATATTTCCATGGCCTGACATATAGATGGCACCACTGATAAAAATCCATATGATTTTTATAAAGTACTAACCTTCAAATGGCACATGTCAAAATTTGAGCCCAATCAGATCAATAGTTAATATTAGATAGGAATACTTGATATATAACTGTGTACAAAAAACTTTTAAACAGGTACTCAAAAAATGTAAATGGATGCTATTTTCTTATCTCTGAGCATAGAATAATCCTTTACAAGTTGACATGCCATTAAAACTGATCAGGTTTCATTACAGAGTCCCACTTTGAGAAAATGTCCATTACAGTAGTCTTTCCTTATGTGAAGATATATATTACCCCTAAAGATGGTTGGAGAATATCAAAATGTCTTGTGAACAACAAAAATGAGTTTGAAGAATTCTTTGAATGTTGACTGACCCTTCTTAAAACTATAGGCAATAAGGAATGAAATAATTTTTTTTTATTTGCCAATACATAAAAAATAAGTAATTTAAAAAATTGATTTGATATGAATGTATTAAAATAAAAGAAAGAGAAAGTATAAAGTTACATTAAAATTATAATTTTGTAATTAGTATAGATTCTTTTTTTTTTCAATATTTCTAACATCAAATGTGTTTGATTTAAAAAAAAGAAGAAGATTATTTAATGTTAATTAGAAAATATTACAATGTTTACATGTGCCAGTGTTAAGAAATCCAAATTTTAAATTGTAATCATTTGTAAAATTTGTTGGTTTTTAAAAATTCACCATGACTGAGCTGCTTAAAGTATTATTCAAAAGCAATATTGGTTAATCATATTGTCACTTGGAATTGTCTTTTGTTTGTTTTATATATCATAGATTTACATGGATTTATAGCTGAATTGTAAGGAAGTAATTCTATTTTCAGGCCTAATATTTGGCAAAAAATGTTTCTATTATCAAAAAAATGACCATGAAGTTTTGTATTTGGTTATTGTGTGTTTTGCAGTTGAATTCATGGATACTTTTCTAATATAATTACACAAAATGCAACTTTTTTAAAGAAATTGGTGTGCAATTACTTAAGAGAAAACATTGCTGAAGTTTTTTTTTTTTTTGTTTTTCCCTCTCTGTTGAGTGATTTGGGAACATGCAAAGTGAAAGGATGAGAGTATTCTGGCAGTAGAAAACTGAGCAATCACTGTGTCCTCGGAGAATTGAATTAGTGTAATTGCAAGTGAGACATTAATTAGCATTGATTTCCCAGAAGGTTTATTCAAGAATTGACCTTTTTTTCCTCCCTCCTTGTAATGAAGTAGAGTTCTTTATGAAAACTGAAGAAAAAGCCTTAGGTCTTGAGGTCAGAAAAATTCTTTGGCAATTGCAATACATTGGAACAAACTGAGTAGAAATAATATAAAAATGCTGAACTGTGACAAGTTTTATACCACTTCATGAGCCTCAATCAGAGAGAAATATTATTTAAAAATATGGAAGGAATACATTTTCAAATTTACTTATATATAACTTGAAAATTTCAGATAAATATTTATTTAATGTTTAATAATAGCCATAAGTTTGTCTATAATATATATATATATATATATATATATATATATATATATATATATATATATATATATACCATGATATGATGGGGGGGGTGTCCTTGTGGTGTAATGGTTACAGCGATGGACTGCGGAATCGTAGTAAGCGAGTTTGAACTCTAGTCGTGCTATTACGTTCACTTTCGGACAAATACCCTTAGGAAAGGTATGAACTCCCTTATCCTCCCAGCTATGGGTTAAATAGTACCACAACTGTTCTTCTAGAAGGATGGCTTTGGCATTGAATAACCCATAAAGGTTGATATGCCATTAAACAAAGAAACTAAACCAAACCATGATGTGATGCTCACTTTGTTGGTGAAGCCGAGAAAACATTGATTGAAGAGAGATAAGACTCTCCAAAAAGAGGTGTCTTAGGTATGATACTAAACTGGATCCAGTGGAGAGGTTACAGTTCCAGAGCTCTAGGGAGTGAGTAACCCCTCTTCATTGCTATTACTCCCAGGTCCATTTTAAGGTCTTATCTGTGGGTTTAATAGATCTGTTTTAAAGTTATTTGTATTACATGAAACTATATAACTGTGTGCAAACAAATGATTATTATTAGATAGGAATAGTTAGTTTAAGCCATATAATAGTATATAAATCATTAGTATTCAATAGGAATACTTGATGCTATCTGACTTGCATACAAATGATGATTATACTAAAAAATAATTGCAATGAAATTTTGAAAATATTGTTATGATTATAATTAAAAATTCACAAATGAATCAAAATTCAGCATTAAGGAGGTTCTATGCCATTAAATAAACTAAAATGTGCTTTAATACATACTGTTTCATGGGCCCCAATCTGTGTCTCTTGGACCAATGCACTAATGTAATGAATTAGATTTTTTTACTTTTTTCAAGTGCACCAACTATTGTAACCTGATACGAGACTAAACTATTGTTCAGAATAATGTTATGTTAATATTTTTAATAGGTCTATATATTTTTGTTTTAACAATTTATAAGATATAACTTACAAATCTTTGATGCCTTTCATTGAAATTCATGGTAAATCAATGAAAATTAAAAACTGACCCAACTTTTGGCAATGATCTCATTCAGAATAAGTAAAAAATAACATGGTCTCATTATTTGTTTAAACTCACTTCCAGAACATTATAGCATAGGGTGGTGGTTTGCTCTATTATAGTATAGTGATGACAACTGCTATCTGCATTGGAGTAGAGGACACCAATTTACAGTGAACTGGTTTAAAGTTTGGAGGAAAATAAGATTTTATGTGATAGTCAAGAAGATGACAAGAAGCAAATCAGCAACAAAACTACCTTGTTAAACATAACTTTTGTGGTTTTATTCTTTGAGCATTCATTTTTAGAAGTTTTGAAAAGAGAGGGATATCTGATTCATAAGTCTTTCACATTTGAGTAGACTTAATGTATTGGGAGTAAACTGCTTTATCCCATAGCTTAGTTTTTCAATATTTCAGGATCTAATGGACTCTCAGCTTCTCTTCCAATCTGTCTGACTGCCTTTGGATTGACTTCCCAGAATCAACTGTCTGAACTGTCTGCATATTTTAATTTTCTGCTTAAACAGGTTGTTCAGTGTTTATATTGTCAGAATATAGGGCTTTGAAATCCCCCCACAAAGGTAAACAGGAAATCATCTGCTGACACATTAAGCTGGCATATTAAACCTCCTTCCCTCCATAAAATAACTCCCAATGTCAACAAAAACTGACACTTAAAGAAAGGCTGCCTCTGAACAAGTGGTTCTATTTATGCAAAACTGATTCCCAAACCAAGCCAATTAAATCTATATGTAAAACTAGTTCCTGAACCAAACCTATAAAATACCACCTGTGCAATGGATAATCATCACCTTACTACATGAATAAATATTGAAATATAAAAATTAGCCATGTTTGTCAACCAAAGATTTATTTCTTACAAGTATGTTTTGAGGAGTTTAATCCTTTGTGAGTCAGCCCAATCAGCTGGGGGTTGTAGAATATGCCGACTGCATCTCTGCAGAGGAGTAAAACTCCTCATCAGCAAGTGTCCTGGATATGACACTAAACCACCTGATGGTGAGGCTCTAGTCCTGGAGCTTTGGGAAATGTGAAGTATTGTTTTATTAATATTACTCCCAGGTCCACTCTGACCTGGAATGGTAGTACCTGTTAGGGTTCCATCTATGGGTCAACTAGAACTGTTTAACCATTTAACTGAGTACTAACAAATGATCAATCGTAAATAGTGTTATTAGTCTTAGAGAGAAATACTTAAACCATTTAAATGTGTGCAAACAAATAAACTCTGGCTCATTTAAAGAAAGTTATCAATTAACTTGGCATTTACAAATGATATATATTTAATATATATATGTATAAACAGGATTAGGAATTAAATAACCTGCAAGGATTGTATGCTATAAACTCAACCAAACCAACCAACCTTTGTGGATCCACCTTGTTGTCTGGGGCTGTGGAATGTGTCTACTGCACCTCTGCAGAGGAAAGACCCTGCACCTATGGGTGCCAACCTGTAATGCTTGAGGATGGGATCCCAGTGACTAAGTAGTCATATGACCTGCAACACTCCACTTTCACCCTTACTTGGACTAGACGGACAGTCTGAGAGGCCTGATTCAATCAATCGACTAGTTCTGTCAAGCTCTAGCACTTTATGATTAAGTCCCAATCATATTATATACATGATTCTTATGGTAAACAAATACCCAATCCTTTTTATTTTATAGATGCAAGAGAGCAGTGGTGACCGTAACAGTTAATGAAAATTATTTCTGCCGGATCATTAATACACATAAAATCATATATGTAAAAAAAAAACAAGATTTGGCATTAAATTGCCCACTAGGGTTGATATGCCATCAAACAAAATAACCAACTTTTTTTGGGTAAAATTGTTTCATGTATAAGTTTAATTTCAATTGTTTTATGTTCCTTTTTCATTGATCGTAGAAAGAATAAATAATGACCTCTGTCTTGGTTGAATGTTCATCTACCTTTCTGATGAAGAAAATAAATTGAAAATATGATTTTAGAATGAAAGTTTAGAGACGGCTCATGATTTATGTGAATTCAAGAACATTGAGAAATTAACTTTGTCTTCACAATGATGTATATCCTGCTTTATCTGCTTTAAGCTCTTTTGTTAAGCAAGGCGTTTGGGATTTCCTCATCAGTTCACAATCTAATAATTCATTGCTTGCTTGAAGGTAAAAATTCTTTAAGAGTCTTAATTTGGATTCTGTATATTTATGAGAATGAGATAAAAGCAGAAATTATCTGAAAAAACAGGGAAGAAAATATGCCCAATATTTTTAGTGAACATATTTTCTTGTTTGTTTCATATCCTCCATCATTGATAAGCAGAAAATATATTCTTGAATCCTTCGAGCTCAGAATGAATGATATCAGTATTAAGGTAGATATTTTTAGTCCTTCATATCCTTGTTTATATTGTCTTATTTTTGCTGATAAACCATAATAAACACCATGATTCTGTTTTGAATTTTTCATACTTTTCTGAGAACTGAATTCAATTATATGGACATGAGAATTCAGCTTTAATTTGTATCTTTTAGCTTAGACATCCTGATGACATGTGATTATTTTTTGTAATATTTACTTTTCTTTTCAATTTATCTGTAGTGAAACACAAGAAAATTCAGTTTGTATTCATTATAAGTACTAATACTAAATATCTCAAAGAAATATGCATCCTATATCTAAGAGTTATTACTTTTTGCACATAAGAATTTGTCATAATCTTTGTGTATGTATGTATTATAACTTCCTTATTGTTTACCACAAACTCTCATAAGTTAGATATGGCAAGTATAAGAAAATTTTGTTCTCTAAGGACTTATGCATTGGATGTGTCGTAACAAGTCTTATCATGTACAAAAGATAGCTTATTTACAAAGTTTTCCCTAATTTGGCACAAGGCCATTAGTTGGTTAAAATACTTTAGTACAAGTGGCATAATTGTTACCATTGTGAGAAATGATCTCAATGCACAGAGTTGAAATCCTAGATGAGGCTGTTTGCATTTCAATTTGTGCTGATGCCCTTGGGAAAAGAATGAGTCCTTATTTTCTCTCTCCAAATATGCATAAACTGTAGGGAAGACTGGGCTCTTTATAACCTTCATGCAGCAACCAGTTTCAGAAAAGAAAAACTTTAATTTCAAACTAGCTGTATTTTGTTTAAAAATTGATCTTGTGTTGCATCCTACCTGTGGGAAAGAAGTTTGATAAATGAATACAATACTTGATTTTTTAAGCAGCCACCAAAGTACTGATCAGGCCCAATTGTGAATTCACAGGGGTTTGTCTATAAGTCCCATTAACAGAAAATTATGCTTTACCAAAGTAAAATTAGTAAGAATGCAATTAGTCAAGTAATAAAGTCATGATTGAATCATTTTTGATTAGTATCAATTTAGTAATGATAGAAAATTCATAACAGAAATTATGTGATTTGAATGAGTATCTTGAATATTCAAATTATCTTGTTTAATATGAGGTTTAATGTTATCAAAATCTTGAAGTGGTTTTATATTTTTTGAATATTTATTTGCAAATCATTCCTCTACTTTTTACATCTAATTTATTATCCTCTCTGCATGGTTTTCTGAGCCAGTATTTTTTCTTTCAAATATCAAATTCCTTTTTTCTTTTTTACTATTATTCACAAATGAGTTACTTAGGGAATCTTATATAATCTAGGTCTTATTTATGAAATATCTTGATAATATCTGCTTTCTTACCATTCTTCTTCTCAAGTAAGTAAAGATAAGAAGTGAGTAATATTAGGAAATGTTTCATTCTCATTCATATTGAATACAGTTTTTTTTTAATAAGAGAAATTAAGCTAGTATTGATTTTATTTTAAAAATTTCTAAAAAGAAAATTGACAAAAAAAAGAGTTTGGTGCTGTAAAATTACAATATTTAAGACTAGGAAACAATGAAAAAATAAGCACAAATAAAACGAGTAAATAAAAATAATCTGATGTTGAAAATATCACAGTTGACAATTATAATATATTTTTTGTATAGTCTGAATAACTCGTGATTGCAATTCTAAGATTTTGATTGGATTTATATGTAATGAGATTCAGGTTAATCTTAAGTTTTTGCATATTTTGTTTCTTTTTTAAACAAAGACAATGATGAAAAACAAAAATTTGATTTTGTCTTCTCCAAAAGTTCATCACAATATAGTATTAAAAAATTTATATTCAGAATATGCGTCTTCCAAGATGATATAACTAAATTCCAATTGATAGGATTTTATAAAGGCTTCTTTGGGAGAAACTGATCTATAAAACAATCTATGCAAAATGTGATTAGGATAACTTTACAAAATCTTGAGAATAATAATAAGTGATATCTGACAAACTTATGTATATCTATATTTCAAATTACACTAGGAGATCTTTTTTCTTGATCTTGTAATCCCGCAGGTGTTACCTCAGATATGCAGTGTTTTATGTTATCTACACTTATTAAAATACATAAGCTGTTCATTTTCTCCTACTGTTTTTTTCTCTATCCAGGTAATGGTTAAATTGTCTGGACATAATATATAATGTTCAATATATGTTGTTGAAATTAATACAAACAATTCAATAATGAAAAATTACCCCCTACCAAAAAAAAAAAACCCAGTTAAATTGGTGTAGCTTATTAAAAGAGTTTTTTGACACCTTAATATCTAGTAAATTTCATGTAACCCCCACAAAAAAAGTTTAGATAGACCCCAGGGGCTATATATCCCTTTGATTGAGAGACAATGATGTCAATAAGCTTTTGTATACTTATATTTTAGATATATACATGGAGGTGCTTGTGGTGTAATGGTTATCATTGTAGGAAATGGACACTATAACCTGAGTTCAAAACCTGAATAAGGGTGTTCGCATTTCGCTAATAGTTTTGCCATCGTTGCGATTGACTTGTGACACGGTGCATTATCTTGGTGCCAGAGCACTTTTTTCTTCTTCATTTATGTCTGTTTTTTTTTTTGCAATTTCTGTCTTTAAATGCATCAATAATGCTATATAATATTTGTTATAGATGGTTCTTCCTTTCTCAAGGTAATCAATGAACAAAATATCTTGCACATTCCAAAATATGGAGGCCAAAACTTTGCCTGCTGATGTTTGCACCTTTGGTCATTTAGTATGGCTTTCACCTGCTGCTGTCCACTCAGCTGACAACTGATTTGACTCCGGAGTGAAGTGGTAGATCCATGTTTAATACATTGTCACATATTTATTCAAAAACTCCTTTTTGTTGCATTGAAACAGTTGCAAACAATGCTCTGAATCATTGACGCATTGTTGTTTTTGATCAACTGTGAGCAAACACAGCACCTACATTGAACATAGCTTTCGCATTGACAAATGTTCATACAAAATGGTGAATACACTGCCTTCTGATATCTTCAACTCTTCTGCTATCTCATGCAACTTCAATTTATGATCAGCCAAAATGAGTTTGTGGAGTTTTTTCATGTTTTCCAGGACAACTGCTGAATTTGGGCAACCTGAGCATTCAGCATCATTTGTGTTTGTACCACCATGTTTAAAGTTAGCATACCACCTCTTAACCATTGTTTCCGACAGAGCAGAGTCTGAATAATTTTTACCAAGCCATTGCTATGTTTGAACAGTATTTTTCCCATCAGAAAGCAATGCTTTATCAACACATGAAATTCAGATTTTTCCATTGTTTTGAAAATTTGCAACAGTAAGTAAAGTAAGTAAAGTTGGCGACCTTAGTTCAGGGCGACCCAAAGGCTCGCTTTTCAATAGCTACAAAATCGAGGTGTAGAGGAGGACGCTACATCATTCCCTGGATTACTCCACTACCCTTGATCCTTACCTTATAATGCTGAGTGTTAAGCAAGGTGGCATCAAGTACTGTTTTTTAAGTCTTTGGTATGACTCGACCTGGGATTGAACTCCAGTCTCCCAGACCATTGGCAAACACTCTACTCATTAGGCCAAGTGGCATTTATAAAAATCATATGGATTTTTCATTAGTGTTGCCATCTATGTCAGGCCTGGGACTCATTGAGTGATGTGTTATGTATTTACTTAACCTCTCTAAATGAGCAAGATGCAACACAGGTTAATTTTTAAGCAGAGTTTAACAAGTTTAAATTCAGAATTTTCCTTCTCCAAGACCAGTTTCAATATCAAGGTTAAAGATTCCAGTATACCCTAATATTTACCGAAAGCTGAAGGGAAATTAACTGTATGCATAGCTATCCCATGTGCTTTTGTGTGTGTGTGTGTGTGTGTAGATATATATATATATATATATAAACAAACACCACTTTCACATCCACACACAGTTATATGCAACGATAACCCCCCACACACACACACATAAAAATTTGTACACAATTCCAACGGTTTTTGACTGTATTTTTTGACTTTTTCAATTTATTCATTTCATTTCGTTATCTGCCTGATGATTGTTGATTGTAAAACTTCATGAAACCTAAGGTCACTGACAAACTTCCATGGCATTAAATATCTAAATCTAATATATACGTATTTATTTATTTTTATATCATAGCTCTATCTCAGATATTGAGCGCTCTCCAAATCATATCGCACTTGGTTTGCCACAAATCCACAAAGTGAATTAGTGACAACCAACACTGTTACAATATATATATATGTGTGTGTGTGTGTGTGTATGTATGTATATATGTGTGTGTGTGTGTGTGTGTGTGTGTGTGTATATATATATATATATATATATAATTATGAATGGAGGAATTGATATATTAAGTTAGAAATTATCATGACAAGAAAATCTGGCATACACCTACACATGACATACGGAGCACTGAACAGCTGTTTTGACCTTATTAGGTCTCCTCAGCAGTGCACACCGTGATCTCCACCACTGGAGATCAAACCAACAACCACAGTATGCAGAAGCTGAAACTCTACCCCTGGGCCACTGGTTCATGCCACGTATAAGCGATACCGAATTGGAGGACAAGTGGTCACACAATTTACCATGACTTGTTAATTCGGTATCGCTTATATGTTGCATGAACCAGTGGCCCAGTGGTAGAGTTTTGTCTTCTGCATACTGTGGTTGTTGGTTCGATCTCCAGTGGTGGAGATCACGGTGTGCACTGCTGTTGAGACCTAATAAGGTCGAAATAGCTGTTCAGTGCTCTGTATGTCACATGTTGGTGTGTGCCGGATTTTCTTGTCATGGTAATTTCTAACTTATATATACTCACAGGTAGGCAAATTTTTCCTAATCATATACAGATACCTACTGATTGAACAATTAATGATTTGTCAAAGAAAATCTTTGAGCCTGAGATGTGTTACTCTGCCTCATATACAATTTCCATTTCCAATAAATGAAATAGATCAAAATTATAATAAAAAGCTATCATATGGTATATACACCCTTGGTTGAGCAGATCTCTGAACATATTGAATATTTATGAAGACTTTACCAAGTGAGCATATCTTCCATAAATAAAATAAAACAACAAATAGGAGTGGAAATAGAAGAGATTTCAGAAGATGTAATAAAGAAAGAAACAAACAAACCAATGAATACTAATTTCCATATTATATTAAAGGCTGTCCTCCAATTGGAGCTATTTTATATGCCTAATATGTATTTTTATTTCTCATTTGGAATACAAATGAACAAATATCTGAACTTTTTGCTCCTTATCATTCATGATCTCTGTCTATTGTACCTACAGCAAAAATCATTCTGGCTTATAAATTAGCTTGACTTCTGAAAGAGCAAACTTAATTACTTAATTATTTTATTATTCAAGTTAGCCATCATCTTTGCTTCTATTTTTACCTTCAGCTAACTGATTTACAAGATAAAAAATTTCCATTACTCTTTTGTTTATTTAGTGAATGAATTATTTTTTGTTTGCATTTTTGATTATGAATAGAAAAAACAAACTTTAATATTGTTGGACATATTAAATCCATGTACTTCTTTCCTGATGTTCAAATATTAGATTTTTTCCTCATTTGTCTTTAATTTTCTCTTAGTCAGGAATCAGAATCATTTAAAAAAAAAGGCAAAAATTAAATATAAGCTCAATTGTTGATGTGCTAATTGCACAATTTGGATGATTTATGGAAATGAATGTTTTATACATTAATGAAGATCATGAATTGATTATGATTAAATTTTTGCTTATTCAACTTAATAAAGCATAAATATTTGTCTGCCAACTAATAAGATATTATGGAGCACTAAATGTTCTGATTAAAGGAGAATATGTTGTTTGTAAAGACTTTGTGAAAGATTGAATATGAAATGGTTTTGGAATGAAAAATAGTTTTCTCTCTTTTACTGTAACTTGGTATTTTTTTTATTTACAAATAAAAAACTGGATACACAGATGGATTTGAACTAGTATCTTTATTTTGTTTCTAATTACAGTCTCAGCAGGCACATCAATTTAAATGTTATTCAGAAATTTAGTCGCCCTATCCACAGGGTGTAGAATACACTGAGTTTACCCCACCAACTAAAAAAAGGTAATCTCCTTGGTATGACACTAAACTGTATTTTATGATGAGGATTCACTTCTGGAGATCTGAGGAGTGTGGAGTACCCTATCATTGCCATCATGCCCAGATTCAAAATAATCCAGAGTTTAGTACCAATTGGGATCCCATTTACTGGTAAAATAGATCAGTTTAAAAATTATTCTTATTTGATAGGACTGTGTGCTAAAAAGAAAAAAAACCCATAAGAAACAACTATTCAAAAAATGTAAATATGAATATATAGTGAATGTGATTCCCTAACCTTTAGGCATAAAATAAACTTGGATGAGTTGACATATCATTAAAATTCATCAGAAATTTAGAAAAAAATTGACAATGGATTTATAAAGACAAAAGACAAATATGCTGAATTTAAAAAGAGAATATTCAATAATTGTTGAACCAAAGAAGAAAATTCTGATAATATAGTAATCAAAACCTTTAAAAACACAGGCATAAAATATCACTGTAAAATTATAAAATGAAAAAAATATTTGATGAAAAATTACTGTATATTCAAGAGACAAATTTTGAATGTAAAAGATTTGTAAAGAAATGTGACATAGAAGTTGGCATTTAAGTGAGTACCAAACAAATAGGTAATGAAACTAAAATGCTGTTGAAGTTAGAGTGAAATTTCTATAAAAAGTTATAGAAACAGGGATATTTCATAACTCCCTCATGATAGAGCTCATGGTTTATAGTTCACTTGGATGTGTTAGGAGGGTAGTGTGAATTAGTAAATAAGGCATGAGTTTGTAACAATATATAGATTGATTTTGTGGCAGAGGAGTCATCCAGGTAATTGTAATGAAAAGTTAATGCTGAAATGAATTAATTGTTAATTAAAAAAGTAAATAATACAGATCACTGGAGGTTGAGTTGAACACTCTTCATCTTTTTATGTATTACTTTTGGTTATAAGCAATAATGTAAGAAAATTTTTGTGTAAGTATTAAGTTTTGTATGTGTACAGTGTACATAAGAGTTTTTAGTTATTCTTTTTTGAATTGCTTACTTGTGTGTCAGTTCTGAATTCCTTTGAGGATAAAACTTGATTATCATTGTGAAATTCAAGACTGATATTTTGGATTCAATGGTGAGAGAAGCAGGAAAATATCTTTGGTCTGTTCTCTTTGATTACAAGATTTCTACAGAGATAGCTGTTTAAGACCCTCTAGATTTTGACTGCAGAAGAGGTCAAAGTTATTTTTTGTAATGATTATACACTTGTGACTTTTTATACAACAGAGTAATTCAATTTTTAGATCTGATGAAATATGACTTTGAGACCATTAGAGATGTATTAGAATATTTTAGATATTCATTGCGGATATTATTTCTAATAAGGAGATTATTATTTTTTTTTGTTAACTCAAAGAATGAGAGGCTTCATCTTTAGCTCAACAGCAACTGAAGTGAAAAAGAAACAGAAGTTGTATTGTTTTTTATTTGATGCTAGTAGACACCATAGTAAGAATTATGTCTCCAGTTTCAAAATTTAGTTTTTGTAGTAAAATCTGTTATGTTTTAATTTGGCTTTTGTAAATTAATTACACAAGTTGTTTTTGTGTGAATTGGAAAAAAAATCTTAGCATTTGCAATAAAACCTGTAAAATTTTTGTTAGCCAAAATTCATTAGTAGTTTTCTAGAGCCATTTTAAGTGGTAAAAATGTAGCAAGAAAAATGTTGGCATGACATTTGATTTATGGTGTGAGGATATTTTTTTAACCTGACAGCAATTTTATTTTTAGGTGATAGAAAACAAAGCATAATGGTGACAGGAAAAATGTGTAAATGATATACAAGGCAAGTAAAAATTTGAAAAAAATTACCGAATACCATTTGTTGATGTTTTGATTGTAAAGAAACTGTTAGATACGAAAAATAGGTATTTTTCATAGTTTTGCTTAAGACCTTAAAACAGGCTAAAGATTTGTCTTAGCCTTACAATGATTCAATCTAAGAGATTTGATACTACCTTTGTTTCATAATAATTTGTACATTTTGTATATAAATTGCATACACTCAATGTAATAACTATTATGGGACAGAAAATATTTTTTCTAAACTTTGTAAATCACTTTAATGCTGAGAAAAGTTCACAAAATGAAGTGATTTTATAGAATATTTTTGTAAAAATATTGGTCTAGTTTTAGAAAAAAAACTCTTTTGAAAATAAAGAATACTAGGAAAAGGTGAAAATGTGGCACTGCTGTGAAAATACAAGCTAAAAACTAAATATGGAGATGTTATATCAAAAATTTGTTACAATGAAATCATGAGATAGGAGAAATGTTATGAAAAATAAAAGCTGAAAGCACCATGGAAAAAATGTTTGGTGTGCTAAGTATATTTTTGTGTACTATGGTGTACTTTAGGTTTTTAATCAGATGGATGTTGTAAGTAAAAGGAATTTCTATTGTTTTCTAAAGACTTGTATATTGGATGTGTAGTTACAAATCTTATGAATCTTGTACAGAAGATGTTTCATTTATAAAGTTTTCTACAATTTAGCACAAGGCTATGATTTGGTCACACTTCTTGATTTTCTTAAGCAACCATCCAGCCCAATTATGAATTCACAGTGATTTGTCAATAAGTCTCATTTATAGAGAATAGAACCTCAAACATTATGCTTTACCAAAGTAAAATTAGTAAGAATACAATTAGTAAAGTAATAAAGTCATGATTAAAACATTTTGCATTAGTATCAATTGATGAAAGGCTGATAGAAAATTCATAATGAAAGTTATGAGATATCAATGGGGTTCTTGAATGTTCAAATTATCTAGTTTAATTTGAGGCTTGATGTTATTAAAATCTTAAAGTGGTTTTATATTTTTAGAAAATTTATTTGCAAATCATCCTTTTTCTTTGTATACCTAATTCATTACTTTTGTCTGTATCATATTCTTTGCCAGTATTTTTTGTTTTCAAATATTAAAAATTTCAGCCTTGAGTTCTTGAGCCAAACCTGTTGTTTGAGCATGATCATTGCACCAATAAACCAGAGCTACAGAAAATACAAGTACTACTAGTATACTGGGCTGAAAGGGTTAAATATACTTTTCTTTATTTACTATCATATCTGCATCAGTTACTTAAGGAATCTTATATAATTTAGCTCTTATTTATAATAAAACTTTTATTTTGTATATTTTGGTAATATCTGCTTTTTTACAATTCTTTACTAGTAAGTAAAAATAAGAAGTGAGTAATATTAGAAGTGTTTCATTCTCATTCATACTAAATATAGTATTTAAAAAAAAAAAGTGACATTAGACTAGTAATGATTTTTATTTAAAAAATTTCTAAAAAGAAAACTAATAAAAAAAAGTTAGTGTCATAAAATTACAATATCTGAAAACAAGGAAGTAATGAAAGAATAGGTACAAATAAGAAATAAAAAAAAATAAAAAAGTCTTATGCTGAAAATATCACAGTTGACAGATGTAGTATATTTTTTGTACTGGCTGAGTAACTTGTGATTGCAATTTGAAAATTTTGATTGGATTTATATGCAATGAGATTCATGTTATGCTTTTTAAAATTTTGTTTTAAATATAAAAAATACAACAATTATGAAAAACCATTCCTTTGAACTTTCTCTTTGCTTCATATATGGAATAGACAATGAATATGCAGATAATCTGGAAGTTTAATTTTTATATCTTCAAAAGAGGTTATTCTGATAATTTACAAAAATGAAAAGTTGATAATCTCATATTTAATGTGGATAATGAATGATTAATAAAGGATAAAATTATGTGTAATCTAAGATTAGAAATAATTAACTTTTCTCTTTCATCTAATTGCTAATTAATAATAAACATTAAAAATTTTAATTAGCAAAAAGAGACTTAATTATAAAGCATAATATTCTTAAAATATTTTAAAAGTTTTTTCTTTTTAGATATCCCGTTTGATTTTGAACCAATACACCAATATTCATTCATTTTCAAGTAAAAAAAATTGCTGATTTTAATTCAATTATTTTTAGGAATAAAGTATGAATAATTTGAATTTTATGATGCCATTTAGATTATTGGTTTCATAGAATGTAACACAATGTTGATTTGTAATATGACTTTTAGAATCTGTTAAATTCAAAAAAACTTTTCCTGACTTACAGTTAGAAATAAATATAAATCATACATAACTTTATAAGATTTCATTTTAATAGAAGTATGTTAGTATTGATTATAGAATCATGCTATTGCTTTAAATCTAATTTCAATTCGAAACAATTGAAACCATCTAATTAGTACATATATTTGTATTGGTATATTACAGAGGGAAGAGATTTTGTTAATATTCAGTTTATGCAAAATATAAAAAGTTTTGCTTAGTCTTGATGTCATAAGCCCAGTCAAGTAATTGCACCTATAATGTTATAACTAAATTTATTTTCCAAAGATTATAACAGTTATTCCCATTCTCTTCTCAGAGAAAGGTGCATTTAATAAGATCAATATCAGTACAGTTGATGTTGCTTTCTGTCTGTTTTAGAAGGGATGATATTTTTAAACACACATTCTGTTTTAAATTATAAAAAAATGTATGTGGGCTTTTCTAACATTGCTATAGGATTATTGGGAGGATTGTTTGAGCCATATGCAATGTCACAATCAGTATCAAATCAAGTAGAACATCCATTGAAGATGATGATCCTAAATCTGGACGATGGTCTATATCAACTGATGATGATTACTTTGAGAATTTTTTGGCAAAACACAACAGCTCTCATTCTCCATCATCTCTACACTCTGGATTGGTTTTCAAAGCTGAAATCAATCCTAAAAATTGATCAATTTCAGACAATAGAAGAGATTGAAACAAAACCAATATGAGGCCTGGATAATATCCATTAAGTTGACTTCCAGAATTGGAAAAAATGTTGAGAATGATATACTAACACTGGAAGAAAATATTTTGAATGAAACCTTAATTTGTAAGTAAAAGCAATAATTTTCTTTTTGGACATACTAGCTATAATAGATATTAGATAATATCAATGTGATAAGATAGAATTAACATATTTATTCTTATTTACTGTTTGTAATGGATTTTATCTTAATATGATCTATCTAGTGATAGTTATATTTTCCCTCATTTCTTTGATTGAGAACTTGATCATTTTTGTAATAGAAAATCCTCCTTCACAGCTAAATTATATAAAATCTCCAAGATTATGATAGTGACTCAGCAATGAATACTGGGCTAAATCAGTTTAAGAGTAAATGATTCTCATTTTAAAATAGTAGAGAGTAATAGAAGATCCATTAATTCATCCCAATTGATTTTGAGACTATTGATCTCCTTCATTTTGTAGCATGTTTTCTTACCACAATATATTGACAAATTCATTCTTTAGCCTTCTTCAGGTGTACAATCTATAAGGACGGAAAGAGGTCTGTCTTGTTTTTTGTAAATCAAACCAGGAAAACTATTGGAGTAATGTATAACTAATTGGACCAATTCATTTAGTTAAACCTCACAGCAGTATAAGACAGATGATTCTATACATGATGTTGGGGTTGCTCTCCACTTGTTTCTTTGTTAAAGGTTTATGTATTTGCCTGGAAGGCTAACATATGTTGCTGCTGCTGATTTGAATTTTCTCACCTTCCAGCTATGTTTCCTATGTATTACTAGGATTTTCTGTTAATTTTGTATGTTCACTTTTTTAAAATGCTTTATAAGATCTACTTTATTGGAAGATCTGGTATACCAAACAGAAAATAGAAAGCTAGTATTTAAATTTATTCAACATTTAACTCTTACCATGTTGTTTAATAAAGATCATAGAAGAAACTGTATCTGGGGTTAAGAAAAATTTAAATTCTTAATGCATGATGCAATTTCCTTAGAGAGAAGATGAAAAAGAATTTTCAGGAAGATTACCTAACTAACAGAAGTGGGTGAGCCACTTGGGGGAGACATGCTTTTAAAGTACGTAGATGTTTGTTTATATTTTTATAACAATGAAATAAAGACTGCAACACTGGAAAGAGAAAAAATTTGGTTAAGTTTCAGTTATACTACACATATATAACAAGATCTTATATTTTTTCTGACAAAAATTAAAACCTCAAAATAGACACTATATAAATTTATAAGAAACAAAAATGTTTTAATAAAAGGCAGTAATGCTATATGTATTATTAGAGGCATATTGTGATGAAGTAGGAAAAACTTTGACAACTCTTTCTAGTTTTTGTGATTCTAGTACCTGAGAGTATATGCAGTGATATGCATACAACTACCATCTTGTAATAGTATAAAAGAAAACTATTGAAATTTCTTTTGGTTTTAGAATAAATCCTATTTTTTAGCTCTATCTTGTCTTGAGTTAATCTTGTAGTGTGAAAGAACTTAGCATTATACATTACACATAAGGAGTGGTTAACAGAACTTGAAAGAGGAAAAGAAATAACCATGTAGGAAGATGGCTTTCAAACTGCTTTCAGACTTCTTTCAGACTTCATATTTTCTAAACCAAAATTCCAACCTTCATGGTGACAGCAGTTTTTATGTTATTGGACTGTATCCAAATTGGACAGATTCCTTCAGTATACAGGTTAGTGCTTTGATTTATTGCATGGGCACAAATGCAGAACAGATTTATAGCAACTTCACAATCCATATGGGACTTGACCCTTCAGTGACCATGTTTGATAACATCATTCATATGTTTAGATAATTTATACCTAATGTTCATTATTCATGATGTGACATTGCAGAAGGCATTTTGTTGCTGACATATGAGAAGTAATGTTATATTGTTGGAAAGTGCTTTCATGGTGACTACTTGCTGAATGAAGAGATAAGGCCTGAGGACTAACATATTAAGGTTTGATATGTATAAGGATCACACATCCTAAAGGTTAACAAGAGAGGGCTAAATTGGTAAAATAGATGGGGCAGGAGCTAAAGGCTATTGTAAACATCTCACGAGCTGGTAAAATAAATTGGCACAAGTTAAAGCTGTTTGGCTTTGTCCAAAATACAAAACCAGGCAAAAATAAGACAGAAACACCAATCTTAGAAAAAATCTTTTCTTTTTTTCATGTGTTAATTTTTTTCTCTTCTTGCTACTCATTGAAGAATAAAGAAACAGAAGAAAAAGGATCTTTTTATAAATGCTAAATTAATCATCACTCTAAGTTAAGTAAACAACCCAGTTAGCTGAGTTGCTAGAATTTACTTGAGTTATGCTTAGCATAAAAGTTAGTATCATAGGAAATGGAATTAGCATCCTGAACTCAATGCTTTTGGGAAAGGTATGAATCCATCTGATCTCTCTCCAGCTATAGGCAAATAGGACAGACTAGGTTCTTTTGTCTTGGTTTGGCAACCAGTTTAGGAGTAGGAAATCTTTGAATTTAGAGCAGCAGTCTTCCACCTATAAATTGACCTTGTTTCATATCCTGCTCATGTCAGGTGGGCTGGGTTAATGTATAAAATATATTAATATACACATATCTATTTCCTGTAGATGTGCATCATGTATCTCGTTGTTATCTTGTGATGACAAACTTTGAAATAAAACAGTACAAATTATGAAAAGATTACATTATTTAAATGATAAAAATATTTTCAACAGATTTGAATTGGTGAAAAAAAAGCAGGTATGAGTACTTTTTACATTTTGTTTCTGATCCTTTTCTTTCTTAAAAAATGTGTTCTCAACATTTTGTGGTGAGATTTGTTCTCAATATTTTGTGGTGAGATTTGTGTTTCATTTAATTTAGAGCTACTCATCCTTATGTTCTTTTGCTTTTCACCATTTTAATAACCTGATGTCTAGATGTGTTTTTTTTTTATAAAAGTATATATAATATACATATCATTTTTCATTTGATAAAAGAAATAACCACATTTTGATTTGTTCTGAGTGAAGAAGTTTTTTGCTTACCATTATGGAAGATATTTTATTTTGTCCATACATAAGTAAATGCAAGACATAGCTAAAGGTAATAAGAATACCAACATAATTAAAAAAAAAATATGTAAGTATAAAATCTGATTTGAAGCCTTTGTTATTTCCAAGATAAGAATATTACAGTCTGAAGTGAAAACTGAAATTTTGGGGTTTTGTTGACAAAAAATGTTGCTGAAAAGTAAAACCAAGCATGAAAAACTTGGAAATAAGTTTTCTGTGAGACAAATTTCATTTCATTGATGAAATACAATTTTCAGATTTGTAAATATTCTCTGAACGTTTTGATAAATGCATTGGTAATATATAATAACAGACTTGTGTATTTCAGCATTCAAACTTTCACTCAGTGTATTCACTGTGGTCTGAGAGTTCTATGCAAAGAAAATTCAGTGCATACCTGATATGTGCAGAGACAAGTCTTTTTTTTAGGTCTAGTGAAAAATTACTGCTTAATGTATATATATATATATATATATATAGGATAAACAGTCAGTGGTGTTAGTTTGTTAATTCTGCAGTACTGGCGCAACACATGTTTAGCTGAATGCCATATTTATTTGAAAGCAAACAACTACAAAACAATGAAGACAACAATATAGAAAGAGATACCAAGTTAGATAACTCAAATTTTAACACTGATGGTGTCCTCTTGTGAAGAATATAGTTCTATTTAAAACTTAAAAAAAGTTTATTTGTGTGGCAAATCTCTCAGAATATCAGAAGTTGTTCCTTTCTTTGTCAGACAATCTGCAACATGTTCTCACCCCCTGATCCATTCACATAGGATCTTCTTCACCATCATTTCCTACACTCTAGCTCCATCAACTTTCAAACATTGGTCAATCACAAGATTTGATGACTTTAAAGTTTCTATCAGAGATGCATTGTCTGTTTTATAAAGGACTTCAGGCAACCTGGGTAGTCTGAATATCTCTTGCAGCATGGCAGCTATCAAACACCAACATCAGTTGCCTCATTGAATGAAAGAGTCTCTGAGGCTAATGGAATCTTTGTTACTCTGTCAAGTTTTTTTGATGACCAGTATATAGGAGCTATTCTGTTCATTCTGCCAATCCAGAAACTTTCCTAACCAAGGATATAAATTTTCTTCAATGCATGAGCAAACTAAGTAACTTCTCAGTCTTCCTTTTCTTCATTTGAGAACATTTTTCAAAATCCTCACAATGTAACACCATTTTTTGGTGATTTTTCATCCCCTAAAAGCCTATTAGTCAATGGAAGACTATAATGTGCAGAAGTTGTCCTTTGTAATTTTATATATGACTTAATAGCTGGGGTGAACCCCTTTTGATGATGTCAGTTTCAATATAAACTCTGACACCTTTACAGCCCCTAAAGTTACTGGAAATTCAACTGCTTTGAATAGCTTTTACCTCCTCGCCATCTCCAAAACAAAATGTCCTTTTAGACTTAGCAGTTTCCACTAACTGCTTATCTTGGTCATTTAATGTATCAAAGAATACATTAAACTAAATTTCTCCAGCAACAGTTTGTGAACATTCAGAGTCCAAGACTTTCCTACCTAGTGTCTCCTTTTCAAGATAGGGCATTTTCATATTAGAATCATTTATCGATGTTTGATAATGTGAGTTAACGTTAAATAAAGAAAGTGTACCTAGTTTGAATCCATGACAGTGTTAATATCATTTCTAGGACTAAAACGAGTACAGTCTCAGACAAAATACTTAGTTGAATTACATTTGAAAAAGCACATTATCTTATCTTGTATGTCTATGGGGTTTGTTTTATTTCCTCAATACATTTTCAATCTCTGCTACTTTTATACCAATTGAAATTTTCTGTTTAAACTTCCTCTTTAATAGCTGGAAAAGTTTTGTATTTTATTGATGACATGTCAGAAAACACTTTCTTTAATGTATTTTTCATTGCTTTATATGTTAAAGTTGTGCATGTTGTTATTGCTAGCTTTTCATTTTCTACTGATTCATTTGCCACATTCAATACAAAAAAAGGCCTAAACTTCTGACAAGGTAATTCCAAATTCATATAATTTTTGATACACAAAATTCATGTCACACCAAAAAGTTGTTTATATTCACTCCTGCTGTTCTTTTGTATAAATAGAATTCCTTAAATGCTGTATATGCCATAGTGTGTTTGTCACGTAAATAAATTTTGTCTAGCTTGTCTGTAATGACTCATAACCCTTCTGTTTGGCCGGTATCTGTTATTGCCAAATGTCGAACACATTCACATATGTTCTGAAGCAGTGACAAAATACAGCTGGGCCCCATTTTTCTTTTGGTAAATTCATGAAGAGAGAACATATCTCTATATCTTGCTTCCATTCTGCATACAACTCTTCACCTTGCAAAATAGGTGGTTGTTTTGTAAAGGGAACCATCTTTCTTTCAAATATATTTCAACATAAGTTGAACAATAATAATTTCTGTCACACAAAACAGCTTTTGCTGGCAATTTTAGTTTGTTAATGCTGCAGCTCTGATACAACATATGTTTAACTGAATGCCATATTTATTAGGGCACTATCAACTACATAACAAGGGAGACAATCATATATAAAGAGATACCAAGTTACATAACTCTAACATCAACAAATGGTGCTTGGTAACTGTTAGTTTCGCGCCTAGGCTATCGTTGGACTATGATAATGATCATATAGGCAAGAAACTGACCATTACCAAGTGCTGTTGATTCTATGTACACTATCCTGATGTATATTTCTCTATCATGGATTTTGAGCACTGTTTATTAATAAATATAGCAAACTATTATATTCATATATATGTGTGTGTGTGTATGTGTGTGTGTACATGTGTATAGGGTTGTATATATGTGTGTATAGTTGTGTGCTTGTGAGTGCATGAGTATGGTTGTGTATATAAGTTGTATATAAGTGTGTGTGGTTGTATTAGTGCATTTTTGTGCATGGTTGTATATATGTGTGTGTGCATGCAGTTGTATGTGTGCATTTACATGTGTGGTTGTGTGTGTGTGTTTGATTGTGTACCATTGTATGTGTGTGGTGTTACACACACACACGCGTGTCTTTGGTTTATGTGTGCATTTGTGTGTGTGTGTGTGGTTGTGGTCGTGTCTGTGTATATAAAATATAAATTCCATTATAACCACCACCTCTGATAAAAATGTGAGGGTTAGGTTTAAATACAAATCTTTTATTAAAAAAAACATTTTTAAAAGATTTATTAGGGTCAGGATACATTACATCAACCATCTTGAGAATATAATGTATTTTATTGCTATTTTGGCATCTCATATAAATGATTAATAGTTAACTTGAACCTTGTATACTGGGCCTCAAATATATATCTGATGAATAGAAAAGAAAAATTTATAAACCTTGTTTGTTGTGTGCTGAATCATCAGTATGGAATTGTTTTGCATAGAAAAATTAGCAAGCTGTGTATAGATATCTACATTTATTCAATTAAATGAAGCAGATTATGGATATCATCCAAATGATGCCCAAGGTTATCAAATTAAAAAAATTAACAAGATTTGATTAACTTTTTAGAGAATAAATAAGACTTTATACCAGTTTGTCAAGAGGCAAACTCTGTTCTAGTCAGTTTTATTTTATCATGGAATCATAGTCAAAGTATTAGAACAAAAAGTTATTCCTATTATAACTCCATTACTACACTTTGATAGGCTTTGTGATACTAGATGAGTTTGTTGAGTTTCTATTGCAATAGTTGTCTATGATGATGCTTCTGTTTAAAATAGAGATGGATTCTAATTGAAATTTCATAGTTATCACTTACATTGAGAATTTGGATGATTAAAATTGCAGGCAACAAATTTATCATTAATTTGCAAATTATACTGGAAATTGCTTTATTCTCCAGGTTAGAGAATTTTGAGTTTATTGCTCTTATAAAAATTTCACTATAATGTGCTGTTTTTGATGGATTATGGTTACATACCTCCTAATCTACTAACCTCCTTAACTTGTTTTGCTATCCTGTTGATACTATTATCAACACACATCCATGTACTTACATATTTGCTACCTATGCTCATATCCAAAAACATATATGCTGATATATTCAGATAAAAATGCTCATACCCACATACATATGCATTATTGCAATCAAATATGTGCACTCTGAGACTGAAGAGCTTAGACATTATGAGAATTTTAAAGGTATATTGATTGTATATTTTTACAATGTTTTTAGAGCTGGTGTAATGCTTTTATAATATATAAAGGGTTATAATCAGTGTTGATGTAAGGAAATATAAAGGAAATATATTTAGGAGGCATTTATGATGTAATGGTTATTGTGAAATGAAATGGACATGGTGATCCCAAGTTCAAACTCTGGACAAGACTGTTTACATTTTAGCATATTTACCAACCCCTCCGCTCAGGCAGGATATGACACAAGGTCAGTTTTTAAGTAGAGTTTAACAGGTTTAAATTCAGAGTTTTCCTTCTCCTAGACTAGTTGCCTCACCAAGGCTGAAGAATGTAGTCTGCCCTACTATTTACCCATAGCTGGAGGGAAAATTATTGGATTCATACCTTTCCCAAGGGTATTAGTGCTATGTGAGATGCAATCAGTCTCGTCCAGGATTTGAACTCGTGTCGTTGTGTTCATTTCCTACGATGATAATGATTACACCACGGGCACCTCCGGCTGTTTACATTTTACAAGGACAGACTGAGTGAAGAAAACCTCTGAGTTCAAATCTGTTAAATTTTGACTAAAAAATAAACTTTGTGTCACATTCTACTCATGTAGAGGGGTTGATATATATATATATATATATACATGCATACATACATACATGTATACATACATATATATATATATATATATATATGTACATATTCATATATATATATATATATATATATATATATTCCTCCACCTAAATATACTCAATCATTTGTATCTAGTAAATAGAAAATGCTATGCAAAAGTTTGAATTGATTGATCAATCTGTTCATCTGTCCAGTTATTCAGCATTTCTTGTGTTGCTGAACATTTCACACATTTCAAAATCACTTCAGCAGGAAATAAAGAACCTTATTTTCTTTCTATCAATTATTTCTTTGAAGAAACAATTTCACACCTTAATTTTTCTGAACTTTTTGGTTGCACCTCTTATTATTAGTATCATGATTAGGAGAGAGGTTTCTGCAAACTGATAATTGAAATAATAAATTAAAAGTTACAGCAATAAACACACACTTGAAAAAGACAATCTCCTGAATACTGATGATGGTTTATTTTAAAAATAAGATCTTTCACTGGAAAAATTTAGAATAATCAAATTCTTATTTGACTTTAGTGTGTCTATATCATGTTGGAATGAGGGCAATGTCGAATTTTAGAGTATATATTATAATAAAGAGCCTCATTCAATCTGTCAACAAACTAAGAAATGCTATGCTTGTAAAAATTCTTTAGCTTTTGATGCAAAATATGTGATCAATTCATGTTCAACCTCTTCTCTTGATGTTAACCTAAGACTCTCCATATGATTCTGTAATGCCTAAACAAGTGATAATCAGAAGGCGTAAGGTCAGGAGAATATGGAGGATGAAGTAATTTTTCCCAACTGAGCTCCTCTAAGAGATCTTTAGTCAATTAGGCAGTATGGGGATGGACATTATTGTGATGGAGAATGACTCCTTTCTTAGGAGGGATATTTTTTTCCAATGATAAAGTTGATTATGGTAGTGATTAGAGGTGACTGATGATTATTTAACAGTTTGTAATAGACAATTCTTTGAATATTCCTCCATTGACTTAACATGATCTTTGTTGGATGAAGTCCATCTCTCAATTGCTGAGCAGATCTGTTTCCTCGACTAATCAGCTGACTGTAGCATTTAATGTTATGACAAATGATCCACTTTTCATCAACATTAGCTAGCCTATCTAAAAAAAGGTACCTGATAGTGTTGTATAAGCAATGATTCAAAAGTGATTACAGAATAATTTGGATGATCTTAGTTTGACTTCAAAAGAAGAGGTTAAACATGAGTTGGTCTCATTTTGCCACAAAACTTTGATAATTTTACAAGTGTTACACCTATAAGTTTATTGATAGATAGAATAAGGTTCTAGGAAGCAATGGAGGTTATGTTAATGATTTAATGTTTCTATAGGCATAGTTTTTTCATTTTTAATATATACTCTAAAATTGGACATTACATTCATTCCAATCTGATTTATTTTCTTTCTTTTCCTCTTCAGGTTTCTTACTATTGTTACTTTGAATGTAGCATTTATTTATGGGGACAAGTGTGAAAAATCAGTATTTGCTGAATTGGCACTCTATCTTCATAGAACCCTATTGTATTTGGGTACTTGCCCAATACTGATTGGCTTGTCTTGTTGTTTGTGACAAAAGACTGCCAACACATTCTCTACCCTGAAGAACTCTTAATTAGTTTATTCGTTGTAAACTTGGCAGGGGTTAATGACTTTGTTTGCAATAAACTGAACCTTTTCCAGTGAAGGTGAAAAACATTTAAAAAAAAATATGAAGGTTAGCTTGCTAGATTTGGCATACAAAGTTGGTCTATTAAGTAATGTGACCAATTGTATAAACATTTTTATCATCAACTTAATTACAAATTGATTTTATCTTCTTCAAAGGAGTAAGGGAGCTGTGGTACCATGGAAATATTATTTTGGGCTAAAAACATACTTATAAGGATTGTGTCTAGAAAGTAATGAGACTATTTTAACGATTTTTTTTTTTATCAAGTTCATTTTTCAGTTTCATTGAAAATCAGCCAATCAATGATAATTCATCACCAATCATTCTCACTTTTATGCCATTTTCATCATTTGGTAAAGTGACAGGTCAATCATTTTTCAATCTCTTAACCACTAAAATTGCTTTGTGCCACCTAAACTCATGACCGGGATAGAACTTAATTTCCCAAAGCTTACGCTAATTTTCATGTATTCAAGGTCAATGATATGCTGATTTACAGTCAGTTGCCAAACTAAGAAAAATGCCTTTACTTTCTAATTTACTTTCTAGATCAACAATGTATTTAGTTATTAATGGCAAAAATAAGACATTTATATGGACTTTTCAAATTTTCCAAATTGGGCTAAAATAAATGTTGGAATGGTGAACTTGACAAAAAGCCACATCATTTAGGATAAATGACTGCTGAGTTGAAAATTAACTATGGAACAAGATCATAATCATTTAACATGTATAATTACCATTTAAACTTAACTCTGTTTTCTTTCAATCATTAATTTTTCATTTTTCTTTGATGATTTCATTTTTATTGGTTTTACCATAGGTACTGCATGATACTTTTTTTATTTAAATCATACCTTTTTATTAGTAATTTCTCAAGTATGTAAAATAGTGCAATTAATCATTTGATAGTCTTGAAGTTTTAGATGTGCATTTTTCTCTTGACTTTTTGGTAAACATTTTGTTTTGTTTCCTGACTTGTATTGCCTACTTTGATCTACTTGCTTGAGGCTTTATCTCAAAAATAAAGTATCTATATTATTTATATTAGTCACTCAACATCTATTCCTCATCTATCTGAGGCAATTTGTTTTTGAAAAATCAGTTTTGATAAATTTGAATTATGTTAAGTAAATTGTTGATAAAAAATACATGAACAATAATTTAAATTATCATGAAAATTAAATTTGTAACAGTTAAAATATGTAATGTTTGATGAATTTAAAATGATTATTAAATGAGTATAATAGCCCAGTCAGCTGGGACTGTAGAATACTCCAACTACATCTCTGCAGAGAGGTAAGACACACCCCAATGAGTATTCTGGACATGACATTAAATCATTTGATGGCGCGGCTCTAGCTCTGGAGCTTTAGGGAAAAGGAGTACCTCTTCATTGCCATTGCTCCCACATACACTTTGACCCAGAGTGGTAATACCTGATTGATCATTCAACTGTGTCTAAACAAATGACTGATGTATAATCAAATTGTTAGTGATAAATAACAATACTTGGAACAATTTAACTATGGGCTAATGAATGAGTAATGTTGAATAGAATTATTAGTGTTGATTTGCAATACTTGAAATTCTTTACCTGTGTACCTAAATTGAATTGTTAGTATTACATAGTGATGCTTGAAGCTATTTAACTGTGTACAAATAAAACTATTGGTGTTAGATTGTAATATATGAAACTTAGATAGTAAGCACATGCTAAATACTAAATAGAACTATTCATGTTAGAATATTTGAAACCATTTAAAAATGTGAAAACAAATTAGCATTGACTCCTTTAAAAATAAGATTGCCAACAAACTATTGACTTACAAATTATGTATAACCATTTACCTGTACAAACACATGAGCTCTGATTATCTACAAACTATGCATTTACAAATCATATATAATATGTATAAGAGGATTTGGTTGATATACCATAAAACCCAACCAGACCCAACCTAAATGAGCATAAATAATTGTTTATTCAACTTTGCATATCTAATATCAAGTAGAAAATAAATTAAACAATAAGTTATATTGAAATAGCTTGGTAAAAAGGTCATATTGGCAAAATTATTATTTATATCTTACCAAATATACATCACAATTGGTGTTAGAAATTTTTTTTTTTATTCCCTGTAAAATAATTCTAAGGAAAATAATTCTTGATGAAAACTGAAAGAAAGAAAAATGACTTTTACTGTATTGACATCTTGATTGTGACTTATTCATTTACAATTCTTTCTGCTTCCTTAATAATGGAATGATAACCTGGGATTTATGATTAAAACAAAAGAATTAAGACTAAAAATATTAGTGAAAAAATCTATTTATCTATATAATGAATGGTATAACCTTTACTATTTTTCTGTTTGTCCATCTATAACTTTTAAGATAAATGCAGTCTTGTTAGAATCAAAATCTGATTTATTCAGTGGCAGGATACAACATGAAGACAGGTTTAATGTGATGCCCCTCTCAGTTACGAGTAGAGCCAGCATGTGCTACCCACTAAACCCAATTGGGGAACCTGGAAGGGATGGTTTTTCTATTAATGATTACTACCTTATGAAAATTGACATGTAGAAGAATGGGGACCTCATATCACAAATGGGAGGATGTATCATATCCGAGCACCTACTCTGGATACAAGAGTTTGTCTAATTGTCTAATCTCAATGGCATTCCTTTTGCAGGATACTTCAGACATCAAAGATTAAACCTAAACCTACCTTTTTTAATGCAATGGTCCTTTGGATTGGACTTGAGTTATTTGGTGGTTTCCAGCCCGAATGACTGGAAATTTCCTAGGATTAGACCTCAGGGATCCAAGTTTATTAGTTTTTCCTTTTTCTCATTCGTTTTCTTATCTTTGACTGAGATATGGCAAAAAAGGAAGTGGCTTGGTCCTGAGGATTCTGACCCAGGGCAACAACTCCCTATTGTACTATAAGAGATAGGATTGAGGTAGTATGGTACTTTTGTGATGGTGGTTGTCAGAACTGGATAATTTTTCCATATATATATATATACACACACACATGCTTGGGTTAATCAGACCATGTGATACATTCTACTCCATATGAAAATAGTTAAATATGAGATCAGTGCATAGTATATGTTGCCTTGGAAATCCAATTAAATATCTTACAAAAATTTAAATAAAGATAATCACTTATATATTTATACATCTGGTTTATTTTATTTTGTGTTTATTCTAGAGAAGGTATTAAATTTTATGCTTTTTGATATCATAGCCATTTTCATTGTATATTTTATATCTTATTGTTTTTGAAAAACTCAGATTTTCATGGGTATAGATGCTACACTCTGACCCTAGGAAAAATTACTGAGAGAAATTCTTTAATTCTTGGCAGTACACATATACTACACTCCAATCCTTAGCAAAAGTAGAGAAATATTTCCATTTAAATCATCTTTTATCCTGCTATTAAGTAAGCTTAGTTTTGTATGACTCAAGGCTAGGGGAAACAAGAGTAAGAATGTTGAGTTAAAACAGTCTTCTAGGTAAGATGGACCTGTTAGTTTGGTTAGAAAATTGGCATTCAAAACTTTTTTTTTTACCAGTTTAAACATTAAGCCCTGGAACTAGATTAAATCTTATCTCTATAACCAACACAGATAATTTACAGCAGTTAGTTTCAAAATGGTGCAAAATCTATTTTGCACTCTTGAGTGTAAGTGATAAAGCAACTTGTGTTTTTTAAGTACAAGTTTGTATCTTGTGGATCCAAAATCTTGAAGTACTTCAGTGATTTGACACCAATGTTAACTATTCATTATGACACTTTTTTATGTTATTTCACAGTGCCATTTTTTTGTTTTTGTTTTTGTGAACTTATGAATAATACTTTCAGTGCAAATTGAATCATAGATCAATCTAGCTTAGTTCTCTGTCTTTAAGGTACATCAATAAAGTAGCCTCTATTTTTAAGTCTAGAACTGATAAAGTATAAATAATTCTTTTTAGTCTTGTTGTTTATATGATTAATGCTGAACTTTAAGATATATACCCATGTTTCAGAGGATAAATCATGCAGTTGAATTTTCTTCAGAAATGTTTGAGGGGTTATTTTTTCTAAAGTATTATGCTCTTTGTTGATGATATTGATTTTAGATATAACTTTTAAAGAAAGTTTTTATCTATTTATTTTTTTAGAAATGAACCAACTAAAAAGATTATTCTGTTTACATTAGTTTTCTGGATGTCATGTTTTATTTAAAGATAATATTTAGAAGAGCCATGACAAAGAATAAAAACTCCTTTAACTAACTTTTTTGAATGATAGAGAAAATAAAGATGTACAGAAATTGTGACTGAGTGGTTTTAATTTTTGTAGCTTTTTTTAAAACTCGGACAATTTTATTATGGAGAAAAGATGTGCAGAATGTTATTTAATAGGGATCATTTGAACAGGACTAGTTTAGTTAAAGAAGAAAAATTTAGAATTATCTTTGTCTTAACTGAAAAATATTTTAGAAAGTAAACATAGTCATTCATATCTAATGACTTTGCTGTATAACAATGCAATATTTAACACATTTATAAAAGAAACAATGATTTTGCCTGTTACTCACATCCATCCTGTCAGCAGGGCTTTAAATACTCTGACTGTATCCCTTGCATAGAGGTAAAAACTCTGCCCAAAAAGGAGTGTACAGGTTATGACTCAAAACTGCATCTGGTGGTGAGGCTTGGGCTCTGGAGTACCTTTTCATTGCCATTGCTCTCAGGTCTACCCAGTGTGGTAATATTTGTTAATGTCCAATCTATTGGTCTTATAGAAATGTTTAAAAATTATTTGTATTTTATTGGACTGTGTGCAAAAAAACAAACTTTTAAGAAAATACACAAAAATGTAAATATGAATGTACAATGAACTTGATTCCTTAATCTATAGGTAAAAAATAACCATAGATGCTTTGATATGCTATTAAAATCTATCAATCACTTAACTCTCATGAACAAAGAATGATGAGTCATACTGTAGATAATTTTGGGAATAATTCTTAAAATATTAGAAATTCTTGGGATAATTGAACTTATTCTTGATATTCTTAACACAATGTTTGAGTTAACTTATATTTTTGCCCTTGTTAAGTGTCAAAAAATGTCTGAGAGAAAGTCTACATATACAAGGTTGTATCTAAACTTGAGATTGGACTGCTTTTTCTATATCAAGAAGTCTCTTATTTGTTGTCTTCAGTAGTGAGTGGAGATGATTTGCTGCAATTCTCCAAATCACAAAAAAGAATAAGGGTTATCTGTAGCACTCTTGAACATAATTACTAATTCTTACCTTTAATTGTTACTTAGATAGAAAATAAGATTAGCAAGGACCTGACTAAATATGTTACTTGTGCAATATTTCTTTTATAAGAGGAAAAGTGAGAAAAAATGAAAAGTGTGTGCCAGTGTTATAACAACAGGGTAGTATTTAATAGCAAAATTACTTGTTACCTTTTCTCTAGAGTTGGTCCCATAAGGAAGAAGGGCCTGATGAAAAATCTGGTTTTGTAGAATGCATATGGAGAGCGGAAAGTATGTACTATGCTTTCTTGGTCCAAGTGATTAACGAGGAGTGTTGTGGTGTAAGGAAGCTGAAAGAAGGAGCAGTCATCTGTTTATCTACCAAGTTCTTAAGTCAGCTGAGTAAGGATTATAGCACTATGTGATTTTCTTTGCCAAAGAAAGTGGTTGATGGAAATTCCTCCCAAGTATAGTCTGGAAATGGCCATGGTGATATTGTTGACCAGCATGTTCTTAATCAGGAATTTAACATACCTAGAGTTGAAATAATGGATTTGCCTGTTTGATACATTATGACCAATATTTTTTTCTAGTAGAAGAGATTACACTCATTTTTCTCTTGGATTTTTTATATTTTGATACTGCTGGATTTACCTATAAGCTAAATAAGTAATAGTTTAGAGCCACATACTCTTGGGCCTCATTAAAAAAATATCACTACTTCTTTAATACTAATTCATAAAGAATTATATATAATTTTTTTTCCTAAATCTTTTTAGAGGAGGGCCTCAAATTTCATATAGTCTAGGGCCTCAGCAGGTGAAAGTCCAGCTGTTTACTCTGTTGAGAGCTGAAGAATGAATCAGCCAAAATGTGTTAATGTCATAAATGCCAAAAAGTTCTGTTGTTCAAAGAATTTCTTATAATAAAATGTCATGTAGACATACTAAAATAAAATCTCAAATTACGTCCTTTTTTCTTATTCTCTTTTCTACCTTATCTGCTTTTATTCAGAATCATTGTTTTGCATACATAAGTGGAATAAGAAATCATGCATACATACTGAATTTATGTCTTAATGATAATTTATTTGTCTTTGGGTGTTGCAGGCAATTTATGTATGTATTTACCCTACCCCTCTACCACAACCAATGGTTTGAATTAGGAGTTTTCCTTCTCCTTGATTGGTTGCTATGCCATGTCTGATCTACTATTTTACCCATAGCTGGTGTGTGGAAAATAGATTCATACCTCTTGCAAGGGCTTTGTGAATTGCAAGTAGCAAGCTAGACTAGCAAACCTACATAAGTGAATTCACGTCTCATTGGGTGCCCTATTCATTTGGCCTTGTACCACATCGAAGGAAAGAGCTTCGTAAATTACTGCCATATTTAAAAATGAGTGTTAAAACATGGCCTATTGGCTGAAAGCATTTGTATCTTAATACCTAAGAGTATTGGTTTCAATCTCTGCATTATGTAGGGAATGAAAGTCACTGGCAGAGATAGACAACATTTCAAAGACAAATTAATTTTGAAAAATTAATTGATCAGATATTTCCTAATCATGGACAGTTGAATAAGAACATTTTCTTTATGGCTTAAATAAAAGATTTAGTCCAAAATTTTCAGGTTTTTGATTACAAAATACACTTGAAGCAAGTTAGAGAGTACAATTGGTCAAAAGATGAAGACACTAGTTAGATGATATCAGTTTTATTAATCTTGCATGTATTGAAGTGGCATAGTAGTACTCAACAAAATACTGGAATGGTGGTATATGTTCTACTTTTTTGTGAGAGGAGGCTAAAAAAATGGCTCTTGATGCTTTAAAAAAATCCTGAGTTTTAGTGATTAATTCACATTTTGATTGTAAAAAAAGATTGATAAATTTTTAGTGAAGATTGTTTCAAATATAGTCACTGTCATACTTTATTTTTTATGTGAAGAAAGGAATAATATACTTAAAAATCTCTAAACTTGTTTTCTTGATGACAAGAATATTTGACATGTAAATAATAAAGTTCTATTTTATAAAATCCAGATGATATGTATCATTAAGGTAGAAAATTGCTGAGTCTTTTTTTCAACTGACCAGAAAGTAGAGAATATGAATAAAAAAAGACACAGGTGGATATAGTATGACTTAGGAAAATGATTCTTGAATTGTTAAAAATCTTTTCACTTTTTAAACCTGAATAAATTTCTGTGAAAGATAATTTCAGAAATCTCAAGATTATTTATGGGGATTTCTTAATTAAAAATGATTTTAGACAAGGTTAAAATAAAACTGTTTTAGGAATAAATTTTAAAATCATATCTAGAAAGAAAAAGGAAGAAAAAAAAATCAATGTAAAAGGAAAAAAATGTAAAAGTGAAGAAGAGTAGGAAATAATCCAAATGTTAAGCTTTTCTACCAGCAAACAAAACACTGAAGTCCATTTTTCATTTGTCTTGATAAGTCATGTTTTTCGAATTCCATGAACACAGCCTGTCATCTTGGTGAAAAGTTATGATGAGAGAATTTTGATAATTTTGAGAGTTGGCATGTTATAAATCAAAACAAGTTTTGTTGTTGCTATCTTTGAGGTCATCAGTAGATAGTGCACAAGGATGTTCCATTAGACTGAATTCATGCCAAGTATATGTCTAATTCATTGGCTTTAGCTGAAATTGATTTAGATTTCAAGGTTTGCCTCCTGTTTTTTTCTTTAAACAAAAAAGGAAACTGCTGAAATTCTTTCATTTTTTTCCTTTTATTTTTCATGTACTATGAGTAGAAAAGTGACTCTTGGTGGGTAATAAAAAGGTTGAGCAATAACTTGATAACTATGTGTACTGAATTGTTATCTCTCTGATTTTCTAGAAGAACTATAATCATTATACACTGATGAATTCACACTAGTGTTTTTATTCTGGTTGTCACAATATTCATATACTTTATATTTTTTAACAAATATAGAGTTGTATTTTTTGCTTATATTTGTTAATATTATAAATTGAAAGGAAGTGAAAAAATTTATAATGAATAAAGTGACCTTTATTGTATTATGTATGTTAAAATTACCATTCTGCTGTGGTTGTCCCCGAATATTTTTATGGGAGCACATTTTTGTGGAGGGTCCATTTTGTTTTCATCTTTGGTGTTTGTTACCTAGTCTTTCAAGTTGTGAGTAGCATTCTATTCCTGTTTTGGGTATCTTCGAGAATGGCTATCCTTCTCAGTATTAGTTTGTTTGCTGATGCTGAGTTACTTATTAGAAAGTTCTTTTGATTTGGGATTTTACGTCAGATCTCTTTGGGGAAGATCATCATTATCATTTGGTAGGTAGGTAGGGTTTGCAGCTTGGCAATGTTGTCAAAGTTACAATGGCCCAGTATTTTATGTCTTGGGTGGATATTGTAGCATCCTTGGCAACTATCCTCAATATTCATATTGTTCTGCATGATCATTACGTAGTACAGTCTTTTGTGGACAAATATTTAAAATTTTGTGCTGCTTTTATGTCTGAGTTTATTCTTATTTTCTTGAAAAATAACTGTCACTCCATTTGTTGTCATAACTTTCACAGAAAATGTTTTGCAGATAGGAGGGTATGAGTAGTTCCTTTTTGAGAGACCAGTATGTAGTTTCCATCCACATTTAGTTGGCATATTTTGGCATCTCCTCTTTTCAATGATACACCACTGGTTTTTGTCCCATCAACTAACTCCATGTAGTAGTTCTTTGGCTGGAATGTTTAATCTTAATATTTTAAATTTCTTAGCATCTCTAATGATCTGTGAGGTAGCTCCTGCATCGACAATCAGTCCCATTGTCTTTCTTAGGTAGTAGTCATCTGCTACCTTTTTCATAGTGTCACTACATTTATAGCAACAGGATTCTCTTTTGTGGGTGGTGCATTTACAGTAGCGGCACTATGGTTTTTGTCTTTTGTCATACATGTTGGGACAGATTTTAGTTAGGTGTTCCTTTTTACCACTTGTAAAATATGAGACATCATGTCTGTTGTGACTCATTTTTCATAGCCTTTGAAAATGGGGAAGTTAACTTCATGACATTGTCACTATAAGAGTGGTCTGTATTTTAGTGTTTCCTTGAAGCTGCGGAGTTCAGTTTTGAATTCCGAGAATGTCAACTCTTTGTTGCTGTGACTTATATAGATGGAAAGGGGTTGAAGTGCCTTGGCAAACCTTTTAAGATCAAAGCATCATTTACTATTTGTTTGGCATTTCTCAGGGCTGTTAAAATGGTTTCTATCCTTATTACATAATCTTTAATTAGAGTCCTTTTTTTGAGAGAAGTTAATTGGGAGTACAACGAGATAACTTTTGGTTTCCCTTTTCCTGCGTAGTGACTGCATAATATGTTAAGGGCTTTTCTTCTGTTGTCTGTAGCTTCTCTCATTATTAATGGTAAGCATTTATCATAAAGAAACTGTACAAATTCTACATAGGCTTCTTCATTCCTCTTATCCTCACCAGTCAGGTTTACACCTAAGATGGTGTCTTTTAGGCCGAGTGACTGTTTATAGCCTAAGAACTTAGCTTTCCAAATTTCATATTTTTCTTCATTATTGTTGAATAGGAGTCTGCTCCAGCAAATTTCATTATCCCTTCTGGGCCCAAAACCTGTTAAAGTTGGCATTCTGCTGTGGAAAAAGGATTGGGAATTGACTGACTTGAACAGAGGAAAACAGACACATGTGTTATTGTAGAGAGGAGAAAACTTTATTAAAGGCTTATGGGATAGAAAAAGGGTATAACAAAGGGGAGATGATAGTAGGAGTTACTTGACTTCCAGCAATGTATTTACCCAAACTCTCCACCACAAGCAGGATGTGACTCAACATGAATTATTAAGCAAGGTATAGCTGATTTGAATTCAGTTTTCTTTAATAGTATTCACATTATTTCAAAAGAGAAATGAATCAAAGACATTAGGATTATTATCTCTTTTTAATAAGCAATAAATATTAGTAATAAAAATAAAACCATAAAGCTGATAAAGTATACAATACATATACTACAAGAATTCACAGTACTGATATTTATTTATCTTAGCTTATTGAATAAGGAAATAAGGATAAAAAGATGATTAGTTACTCAGACTAGTTGGGCACAAAACTAGAAACAGGAATTTTATAATAGTTTTCCAAGTGAGAAATGCCTTCTTATTCTGAAAATCAACATTCCATATTTGGATTTTTACTTGGGCCTGAAGACTGACCTCTAACACTTAAGATTCTGTAAAATGGGTATTATAGTTTTTGACCAAGACAATATACAGATGGTAACATAGTTATTGGATGAGTTGTTTTTCCAAGTGCTCACATGGCAAGACACTTTTTAAAAAAGTTACCAGGTAATGAAAAAGAGTACTGTGTTGAGAGTTCATATCTTTCTGAAGGGTATCCATGCTGAGTTGAACATAAAGAGCCAAAATTAAAATTTGGTTAGCTGATTCTATTATCCAAGTTGACATAATGATAATCTTCTTTGAGGAAACTGTAAAAAATTAGAGTTGAGGATGCTTGGTTCTAATTGTAATAATGATGCCTTGGTTGATGAAAGATTAATGTAAAATGAATTTTATTCTATATTTTTATGATTCCTGGTACTGAATTAGTTTGAAAAGGTGAGTTCATATTGACATTTTAACTTATGTTTTTTGAGTTGAAGTGTATTAACATTGAATAAATAATAATATTTTTCATATACATTTGTTGATCTAATTACAAAATTGCCATCAAACATTTTTATTGCAATCGATTGTATTTTTTGCTTATATTCATTAACTCTATAAATCGAAAGGAACTGAAAAAATTGTTTGCAAAATGTATAAAGAGACTTTATTGTATTGACTTGATTTCAAAATAGTAATAAATTAGAGACACTAAGATGATGGTCTATTTTTATCAAGCAGTAAAATATTAGTAACAAAAATAAAAATAAAAAACTGTACTTTTTGTAAATATTTTTTATTAATTCAAATAGATCAATTAGTATTGCTGTATATCTTGTATATTGATGGTAGATAAGAAGCAGTAATCTTATGAAATTCATGTAGAAGTTATTTGCTGAAGAAGAAAAATTGAGAATTGAATAATTTTTGTCTTTCTCCCAATATTTCTTGACTGATACAATATAAAATTTATTCTCCTCTACTTCACTACATGAATATACTATATACACAGAAATGTGTGTCCTGAGTATGACATTAAACTGCATCCTGTGGTGAGGCTCTAGTTCTGGAACTATGGGGAATGTGGAGTATCCCTTCAGTGCCATTTGTCTCTTGTCCACTTTGACTCAAAGTGGTTGTACCTTTTAGAGTCTCATCTATGGATTAAATTGATCTGTTTGAAAATAGTATTAGATAGGAATGCTTGAAACTGCATAACTGTATATAAACAAATACTTATGATTAAATAAAAATTGTTACTTGAAATCATAATTATGTAGAGATTATTAGAGTTAAATAGGAATACTTGATACCATATATCTATGTGCAAACAAATGATTATAGACAAGTGTAATTGTGAAAAGTGCAAGGAACATTGAAAATATAGTAGTTATGGCCAAACGTTTTCAAATAAATTAAATTTCAGCTTTAAGTAACCCTAACCCACAGGGTGTTGATATGCTATTGAACAAATAAACCAAAACAAGAAATGTTTACTATTGCAATCACATTAAAACAAATGACTTAACTCAAGAATGGTCAGTTTTAATTTTGTGAAGCAACCATAAGAAACTTAATCTGACAAGTTTTTATATTGTTAATTTTTAGGTACCTAACTTATCATTAATTTCACTTACAAATGCAAGGGATTTTTAAAATATTGTATAGTTCACTATTGGATTTTATGTAAAATTAAATGAGTTGAAGTATGAGATAAGGATAATTTACAAATTCAAATGCTAATGATAAGTGGGTTGATTGATTGTGTTCTTTGTAAATAATTTCAAGTAAAGTGCAGTATTTATTATGAATTAAATGGCTTTCTGTCAGTTTAATAACTTCCATAAAAAATGCTGCTAAAATTGATATATTAAGCATATATGGGATATTTCCTATTTAATTTATATTTGAAATATTAAGATTCTATTTACAGGATTAGAGAGGTGAGATGAATTTGATTAAGTTGATCAATAATGCTAGTAGCAATAGGATAGATGTTTTCATTGATATAGTAAAAAAATTTAAAAAAAGAAAATCTTACTTTGAATCAAATGATGTGTATCAATAGATAAATTATTCCATAAGGCAGGTTCATGTTGTTCCAACTGTAATCTTGTAATTACCCTTTCCAATGTCTTGCATCTCCTTGAAAACTGAAACAAATATGTTTCATTTCACTATTCAGTGCTTCAGTGTTGGAAGTTATTTCTTTCAGTTTCATTTTAGCCTAATCTTGCTCTCTCTTTGTTGGTACTATTGGTGTGCTTGGAAATATGGAAGATATTTAGCAGTCTCCACTCACCAAAGACTAATATTAGCATTAATATATCCATTATATACTAACACTGAACAGAATGGAAGGAAATAAATAAATAAACTTATTTAAACACACAACAGCATTTAATATATACTTACCAATAGTATTAAAAAAAAGAATACACAACTGTTTCTTAACAGATAAAACAATGCACATATTGTTCTATGAACAAGCAGTATGTGAAAGTGATACAAAAATAGAAGAAAGGATACTTGATGAGTGTAGTTAATATTGCCATGTGACTTTACCATTCCCTGAATGGGTCAGAGACAATGTCTCTTCTGTACAAAGGACAACCCTCACCCCCCAAAGTCAAGAAAAGGTTTCTGAGAATTTCATGTGACACCCTAGGAGCCCCTAAAAGACATATAAATCATCTAAGGGATATAATTATTAATTGATCCTTACAGTACTAAAAGATGTGATAATTTACAGATGAGAGCAAAACAAGATTTTAATAATTGTGGGGAAATACTGTCAATATTGAATAATGTACTGATCAAAACAATAAAGATGAAGATACATATAGTTTAGTAAAAAGATTTTGAAAAGAAACCTTTTGAATCAAATGGTTCATCATGGTGGGAAAAATGTATTCATTTTATATCAAGAATGTTCACAGTAGAGAAAAATCTTTTTTATATACTTGAAGCTTTTTTAAATGTCTTGAATGTTAAGTTTTTATATAATTTTTCATGTATACATTGTTAGTATGGTTTAATGATACAGCATGAGACAAATAACATCAGATAAAATTTCCACCTATATTACCAGAGAAAACTGATGCAGCAATTTTATTATGAAATAATTCTAGTGATTATAAATTGGTGAGATTTTTTTATTGTCTATTTGTTAACAGATAAAGTAAAGTAAACAAAAGTATATTGCTTATTACCTTTTATCCCCAACTCATAATAATTACTTTATTTTTAGGTCATTCTGTCATTTCTATTCTTAATGCACACACACACATATGAGGATAACATAGACATAGTCAAATGCAATCATCAATCACATAGGCAAAAAAGTGACAGACACACACACACACACACACACACACACACACACACACACATATATATATATATATATATATGCACTATCACTGATTTTGAGCTCTGTTCATTTTTAAATATAGCAAACTAATATATATATATATATATATATATATATATATACTTTTACTTACAGCAGTTCTATTTATTGTCCAGTAAGCTGGGGCTGTTGAATACACTGACTGCAACTCTACAGAGGGGTAAGACCCCGCCTAACGAGTGTCCTGGATAATACACTAAACAATATGATGGTGAGGTTCCAGCAGTGCTGGAGCTTTGGGGAATGCGGAGTACCCCTTCATTGCCATAACTCCCAGGTTCACTCTGGCCCGTAGTGATAGCACCTGATAAGGGTCTTATCTATGGGTTAAATAGAACAGAGAGCATCATCATCATCATATCGTGCTGGCAGCACGGATATCCCTGACCCTCTCTCGCCACTCCTCCCTATCGTTCATCGCCCTAGGTAGGTCTTCAGGACAACAACCTGTATCCTCACATAGCTGCTGAATGTACGTTCGTGCTGGTCGTCCTGCTTTTGCGCGGCCGTGTGTGGGGATCCATAAGAGTACATCTCTTATGAGTTCATCTCTGCTTCTCCAGCAATGTCCTGCATGTCTGGTTCGCCTAACTTGAATAGATTTCGTGATAGGGGGCAGGTGTCCGTACAGTTGGTGTCTTGTGGGGTGTTGCTGCCAGGACTTGTTGAGGATTGCACGCAGCATTCTTGTGTAATTGCCATCTAGTTTCTTCTCCAGCCGTTTTGTTAGCGTCCATGTAGTGCATCCATATAGCAGTATCGATGTGACCGCTGCCTGGAAGAAACTGCGTTTCATTTTATCGGTTAGGTCTGATTTCCATATAGTCGATAGCCTATTGATAGCTGTCCATGCTTTCGTTAACCTCGTTTCGATGTCCTTTTCGGTTGATTCGACGCTGCTTCCTAGGTACGTGAATTTGTCTACTAGTTTAAGAGGGGTTCCTTCTAGAGTGGAGATGTCCCCTGTTTGGTTATAGCACATATATTCCGTTTTGTGTGCATTAACATGGAGGCCTATGCTTGCTGCTGCTCGTTCCAGGCTATGCAGAAGTGTTTCGGCTTGGTCAGGTGTATTTGCCAGTATCGCTATGTCATCGGCGTAGTCGGCGTCGGTAATTGTTGTTGCGGGATATCTTCTGCTTCTTTTCTTCGTCAGTTCGAAGCCATTCTCTTTGATTTTGTCAATCGATGTTCTAAGTACGTAGTCTAGACAAATGATAAAGAGATACGGAGCCAGCGTGTCCCCTTGTAGTACTCCTGCTACAATGTCGAAGTATTCTGTGTCTCCATCTGGTGATCGTACTTTTACTTTAGTGTTTCTATAGAGAATCGTTATTGCCGCTACGGTTTCTTTAGGTATGCCGTACGCTAGTAGGATTTGTTCCATCTTTCCTCTGTGAATGGAGTCGAAAGCCTTGGTAAAGTCGACAAATATTAATGTCGCTTGTAGGTTCTTTGCCCGTACACCCTCAAGGATTCTGCGGATGGTTAGTATTTGTGAGGTCGTAGATCTATTTCTTCGGAAGCCAAAAAACGGAAACAACAAATACAGCCCAACAGAGAGCATACTTATGCTAAACTGAATTGTTTGAGTAAACTGAATAGCTTGAAATAAAAATGTTTTTGACAACTAAACTGTACTTACATTTAAACTGCATGCTTATGCTTAACTGAATTATTTGAAATAGAACTGTTTTTCAACATTAAAACTGTATTTACACTTAACTGAATTGTTACATATAACTGCTTGAATAGTTTGAAATAGAAATGTTTTTGACAATTAAACTGTGTACTTATGCTAAACTGAATTGTTTTAAATAGAGCAGATTATTTACATAAAAATGGATTTGGCATTAAATAACCTACAAAGGTTGATATGCCATAAAACCCAACAAACCAACCAAACCATCTGTTTATTTAATTATTTCTGGTCATGATGACCATCATCAGATGTTACATGAAAAAAAATTATTTGGTTGTTCTTATATTGCTTCTGGTAAATATATATATATATATATATATATATATATATATATATATATATATATATATATATAAGAAAAATAAGTGGAAAAGTGGATAAACCAAACTCTGACAGAGGATTTAGCAATGATATTTCGTCTTTATTTTAGAAAGACTTTCTCCTTCTTATAACCCCTCCCTCCTTTAATCTTTATCTGTTTCTTCCAATGCTGAACTTGAGAAAAACCTGTCATTCTGAGAAAGTCTTTCTAAAATAAAAATGAAATATCATTGCTAAATCCATTATCAGGGTTTGGTTTATCAATTTATTTTTCTCATCTTGTCAGATATACTGAAATCTATTATTTCTCCATATATATATATGTATATATATAATCTTCAGGGCTACATCCCGTAACCTCACATAGCTGCTATATGTATTTTCGAGCTGGTCGTCCTGCTTTTGCTTGTCCATACGTGGTGGTCCGTAGGAGTACATCACTTATGAGCTCGTCTCTGCTTCTCCAGCAGTGTCCTGCGTGTCTGGTTCATCTAACTTGAATAGTTTTCATGATGGGAGGCAGGTGGCCGTATAGTTGGTGTTTTGTGGGGTGTTGCTGCCAGGATTTATTCAATATCACTTGCAACATTCTTCTGTAATTGCCATCTAGCTTCTTCACCAGCCATTTTGTTAGAGTCCAAGTGGTGCATCCATACAGCAGTATCGACACGACTGCTGCCTGGAAGAAACTGTGTTTCATTTTATCGGTCAGGTCTGATTTCCATATGATTGACAGCTTATCAATAGCTGTCCATGCTTTTGTTAGCCGCATGTTGATGTCTTTTTCGGTTGATGAGACACTGCTTCCTAGGTAGGTGAATTTGTCTACTAGTTTCAGAGAGGTTCCGTCTAGTGTGGAAATGTCGCCTGCTTGATTAAAGCACATATATTCAGTTTTGTGTGCTTTGACATGGAGGCCAATGCCTGCGGTGGCTCATTCCAAACTATGCAGTAGTGTTTTGGCTTGGTTGAGCATATTTACCAGTATCGCTATGTCAGCAGCGTAGTCGGCGTCGGTAATTGTTTTTGCAGGGTACCTTCTACTTCTTTTCTTTGTCAGATCAAAGCCGTTTTCTCTGATTTTATCAATCGATGTTCTAAGCACGTAGTCTAGACAGATGATAAAGAGGTATGGGGCTAGCGTGTCCCCTTGTAGTACTCCTGCTACAATGTCGAAGTATTCTGTGTCTCCATCCGGTGAACATACTTTCACTTTGGTGTTTCTATAGAGAATCATTATTGCTGCTATGGTTTCTTTTGGTAGGCCGTATGCTAGTAGGATTTGTTCCAACTTCCCTCTGTGAATGGAGTCGAAGGCCTTGGTAAAGTCGTCAAATAGTAATGTCGCCTGTAGGTTAAGTTAAAAGATTGTTAGAAATATTGGATCACTTGACTTTAATAATCAAGCAATATCTATTTTCATTTTTAAAAAAATGTGCTTGTAACTATTCTTTTATTGTAGGTATGAGCATCTTTGGAACTTGATAATTTCATAAGAAAATAATGATGATGCATTTAATATGGTTAAATTGGCATCATTATTTTGTTCCCTTTTCAAAATTGACGAAATTGCTGCATCATGACTTATAAAACAAATGTAAATCAATCTTTTATGCCATTGACTTCTGTAGATAAAGCATCATTTATAATCATTTTTTAAATTATTTCTCTCATTTGAATCTCAATTTGTTTTTATAGAAAATGTCAGATCATCATTCTATTATTATTTGTAAGCAATATAGATCATTGTATTATCTAGCTTAGGTAGACTAATTTGTAAGCTTGCTGCTATAGTAAATAAAATTGTAAATGTTAGAGATGTTTAAATTTCATAGGAAGCTTATTTGTTATTTTGAATCTGTATTGCTTACTAACATTCATCAATGGTGATCTGGATAGTTTGATAAAAAGTAACTGAAATTAGGATGAAATATTATTTAAAAATTACCAACAATCTTCTTTGTTCCCTCCTAATTCATGAAAGTTATTTTTATTTATTTACTTTTATACAAATTTATAAAAGAGTTTTGAGTATTTCTGAACCATTTAGATGCTTAGTATAATATTATCTAATCGTTTCAGAAATGGTTTGGTCTATTTACACATTCATGAAATGTACAATTCATAGAAAATTGCCTTTCTTTTTAATAATGATAGACTCATAAATTTGAAAGTTAATTATTTTGATCTAATTCTTTATCTGTACTGTGTTCAAAACTTTTATATAAACTTTTGAATTCCCTCTGTTAACATAAAGCATGAAAATATGAAATTCTTAACTGTAAGGTTTCTCTTCAGTTTTATCCATTATCAGGGTTGATTATGTTCATTGTTCATGATGCAATATATTATATATCTTTTATTAGTAAAAGACAAATAGTAAAATTTAGTAATTGCATCAAATATTTTATATGAAAGAAAATGTATGATTTAAATATTTTATTTGCTTCTTTCTTTAGCAAATATCTCATCGAGTTTTGTGAGCAGCTGAAGAGGATAAAGATGTAAAATGAAGTCATTTCACACAATCCATAATGTTTGTTCGAAAAACTGTAATGTTCATTGTCTGGCTTGATAAGTAGCTTTTCCTGTAGTATTGTTAGTAACATCTGTTGTTCATGGAGGAATATGCTGACTTAGAGAATTTTTTTCTTTTATTTAACAAACATGAATTAGAAATAATAGCAAGAAATCATTGCACCTCTCTCTCCAAGTTTGAATGTATGTGTGTTGTCCAGGATGTCATTGTCTTCTTTTTTTTTCTTGACGAGGTTAAAAAATTATAAAAATTAATGAAAACTCCATGAGTAATGAAGTGATAAAGGAAATTGTTATCCACATCTGTGCATTAAGAAAAAAAGGTCAAAAGATATGAAATCAAATATTTTGTTATTGGATTTGACTCTGAGGTAATTATTCTAGTTCAATGTTTGTGTGTGTATGATTAATACAGAACATTCATTTTTTCTTCTTTGTTTTAAATGAATGAATAAAATTAGTTCTTGATGATGTTTCTTCCAAATTATTAGCTACAAAATTTACATATTAACTCATTCAACTTGAAGTGGTTTAAGTTGATCATTGATAACTTAGCAAGTTGTCAGCTTAGTGTCACTGACAAGATAACTCAAGATGGCAGCATTCCATTGTTTACACAAAGGAAATTTGCATATTTACTTTGGGGATATGACAACTAGTGAATGTTTGCAGTTTGTGTCTTATGTGTAGGATATCTTAAAATACTCATTCTCATTTAATATAGTAAAATATTCTAATACATTTGTGTACAGATTTTATTTATTAGTGGAGGTGTGGGTGGAATAACTTTAATGTAGGAAATACTTAGTGAGCTGAGTTCAAGTTCTATTTGAGTCTGTTTACATTTCACTGAATACTAATGCTCTTCTCTCCATAGCTATGAGCAGCTCAATCGGTTCAAGTTATAACATATGCCGACTGTATTTCTGCAGAGGAGTTAGGCCCTACAATTAATTAGTCTTGGATATGACACTCAGCTATCTGAAGGTGAGGTTCCAGTTCTGGAGCTTTGGGGAATGTGGAGTACCTCTCATTGCCATCACTCCTAGGTTCACTCTGACCCAGAGTGGTAGTTGTTGTTAAGGTCCCATCAATGGGTTAAATAGAACTAGTGTCCTGGGTATGATGCTAAATGGCATCTGATGGTGAGGCTTCAGTTCTGGAGTTTTGGAAAATGTAGAGTACCTGTTCATTGCCATTACTCCTTGGTTCACTCTGACTCAGAGTGTTAGTACCTGTTAGGGTCCCATCAATGGGTCAAATAGAACCGTTTAATCATTTACTATACTTAAACCATTTAACTGTGTACAAACAGAACTATTGGTGTTAAATAACAATACTTGAATTCATTTAACTTTGTGTAAATAATAATGTGTTTGATATCAATACTTAAAACCATTAAATTGTGTGCCAACAAATGAGATCTGACTCTTTTAAAAATGTAACCTATGTACTATTCACTTAAAGATGATATAATAGATATGTATAAACAGGATTTGGCATTAAATAGCCATGAGGGTTGATAAACTATAAAACACAGCCAATAAAGTTGTGGGCAAATAGTAGAGTATCCTTTGTAAAAGCAATTAGTTAAGAAGAAAAAAAAAGTTTAAATGGTCTATTAGAATATTTGAAGGTAGGGAAGATATTTAGCCAAGTCCGTATTCACCAAGGACTAATATTAGCATTAATATATCCATGATATACCAACACCGAATGCAATAGAAGGAAAGACAAGATAAATGCATTTGCACATATAAGAACATTTAACATTTAATATTTACCATACACATACCAGTAGTATAAAAAAAAGAATACATAGATGTATCGCAGCCGAGTTGGGTGGGGCTGTAGAATAGAGCGAGTGCATCTCTGCAGAGGGATAAGACACAATGAGTGTCCTGGATATGATATTAAAAAACAATCTGATGGTAAGGCTCCAGCCCAAAGGCTTTGCAGAATGTGGAGTGCCCCCTCATTGCCATTGCTTCCAGGTACACTCTGACCCAAAGTGGTTGCACCTGAAGGGTCCTATCTATGGGTTAAATAGAACTGTTTGACAATTTAAACTGTGTGTAAACCAGTGACTTACATTAAATCAAATTGTCAGGAATAGAATTTTTAGACTATTTGTGTGTAAACAAATAGCTGATGTTTAATTGAATTGTTAGTGATACATAGCAATACTTGCAACTGTTTAACTGTGTGTAAATAAAACTATTTGTGTGGAATACTTGAAAACATTTACCTGTAACCAAAATAGAATTAGTATTATTTAGCAATTCTTGGAACCATTTAACTGTGTAAATAAATGAATTGTATTCAATAGAATAAGTAGTGTTACATAGCAATACTTGAAACTACTTCACAGTGTGCAAACAAATGATTAATATTAAGTAGAAATATTTATATTCAATCACAATAATTGAAACCATTTAACTGTAGAAACAATAGCAATACTTGTGTGCAAACAAATTAGTTCTTACTCATTTAAAAATAAAATTACCCACAAACTATTCACTTGCAAAGATATTTGTATAACCATTTAACAGTGTGCAAACAAATAACTGATGTTAGATTGAATTGTTAGTGTTACATAGCAATACTTGAAATCATTTAGCCTTGTTCAAACAAATAATTGTAGGATACATGGACTGCACCTCTGCAGAGGGGTAAGACCCCCCGCCATTGAGTGTCTTGGATATGACACTAAACAATCTGATGGTGAGGTTCCAGTGATGTTGGGGCTTTGGGGAATGCCATTGCTCCCAGATCTACTCTGGCCCGGCATGGTAGCACCTGATAGGGCCTTATCTATGGGTTAAATAGAATTTACTGCATACCTATGCTAGACTGAATTGTTTGAATTAGAACTTTTTGATTAAACTGAATAGCTTGAAATAGAAATGTTTTTGACAATTAAACTGTACTTACATTTAAACTGCATGCTTATGCTAACTGAATTGTTTGAAATGGAACTGTTTTTGACATTGAAACTGTACTTACACTAAACTGAATTGTTATATATAGAACTGTTTTGACATTTAACTGTGAGTAAAGAAAATCTCTACTTATACTAAACTGAATTAGCTGAATTAGAACTGTTTGAATTTACTGAATAGTTTGAGATGGAAATGTTTTTGACAATTAAACTGTGTACTCATGCTAAACTGAATTGTTTTAAATAGAACTGATTATTTACATAAAAATAGATTTGGTGTTAAATAACATACAAAGGTTGATATGCCATAAAACCCAACCAACCAACCAACCAACCATCAAACAAATAGTTGATAGTAAATAGAATTATTTTATGCTAGAAATACTTGAAACCATTTAACGATGTGCAAAATGATTAGCTTGGGCTCATTTAAAAATGTTATCTACAAAATGTGTTTATAAATCATATATTCTTAATATAAAGATGATTTGGCATTAAATTACCTACAAGGGTTGATATGCCATAAAATCCAACCAAACCAAACAAATGTGTCCATCAGATAAAACTATACACATATAGTTCCATGAACAAGCAGTATGGGGAAAGGGTATGAAATGGGAAAAAATAGCTTACTTAATGTAGGTAATGTTACCATTTGGCTTTACCATTCCCTGACAGAGCCAGAAACAATGTCTCAAAGAATAGAAGCAAAAAGAGGTCAAGGGGTTTCTGAAATTGCCAGGTAATACCCTAAAAATCCCTAGTGGACATGTTGTTTATTTAAGTGAGATAATTATTTCTTGTATCTTTGGTAAAGTAATTTGTCATGGTTAAGTAAAGTCAAGAACTGAAGTTCTTGTGTTCAATCTCATTTTGGAAATTTCTGTTGTATTGTACCTTGCCTTTCTCTTAGCAACCATATGGTGAAAAGAACTGAAATATGGTTAACTACTGGTCTTCAATACAATCCTGCTCAACCCTGTGCTGAGATCCAGGTACCGATCAATATTCTGATTAGATTGACAGATATTATCACATTTATTGAATGTGTTGTTGTCTTTTAGGTTTTCTATTAGCAAAAATTTGTTTTGAGAAAAACCTTACAATGGAGTTGAAGTCTAAAAACAAATAGTTGGCAATGTACAGGTTAAAGCCCCAATGAAGCTTTATAATTAACTTGATAAAAAGGTAATGGAAACTTAAATGACCATTCTGATTTACTTTTGGGAATAGTTAATGTTTTGTAATTTGTGTTCGAAAGTCATAATTTGAATTAATAATAATTTTTTGTGGAGAGTCATTATGGCTGAGATGTTCATAAAAATATGAGATTGAAAGTCAGAAATAGAAGTTGAAATTTAAGTGGTACAGTCCTTATTCTGTCAAGATAGAAAAATCACAGCTTTTAACTTTATAATTTAAAGTTGGATACTTTATGATAAAGGTTATTTTTAAATCTTTCTAAATATTTTTGTATAATTTTATGGAAGAGATGTCTCTATTGTGTTATGGCTAAAGTACTGGGCTTTGACCTCGGAGTAAGTCAGTTCAAACTCCAGCCACACTATTAAGTTCACTTTTTAACTAATATCCTTGGGAAAGGTGTCAATGCCCTTATTCCCCAGCTATGGGTTAAATAGTATCACTGCTATTCTTCTACAAGGATAGCTTTGGTATAAAATAACCCACAAAGGTTGATACACCATTAAATAAAGAAACAAACCAAACCAATGATATCATGGAAATACTTTTTTCTAAATAAGATTTTTAAATTATTGATATTCTTTTTTCTGTCGATAAGTATCAAAATAAAAGTATAAATTGAGGATTTAGTTGGAAATAAAAACTTAGCAATCATTAAAACTTCCCAGTGTAAAGAGATATTAACTTTCTGAAATAGAATAGTTAAAGAATAAAGAATCAATATGAGTTAGAAAAACATTATGAACAAAATGTAGTTTCTGTTCTCTTTATGGAAATGTGAAACAATTGAAAATAGCCTTAAGTTTGTATGTTATATGTGTGTGTGTGTGTGTGTGTGTGTGTTTGTTTTTGTGTGTGTTTGTATATATATATATATATATATATATAATGAGTGTGTGTGTGTGTGTATATATATATGTGTGTGAGTGAATATATATATAAATATATATATATATTAACTCACACATATATATATATACACACACACACTCATTATATAGACATACACACATACAGTATTATATATATATATATATATATATATATATATATATATATTCACTCACACACATACATATACACACACACACTCATTATTATATATATATATATATATATAATAATGAGTGTGTGTGTATATATATGTGTGTGAGTGAATATATATATATATATATATATATATATAATACTGTATGTGTGTATGTCTATATATATATATATGTGTGTGAGTTAATATATATATATACTGTATGTGTGTATGTCTATATATATATATATATATATATATACACACACACAGTATTATGGTACACATGACTATAATGCTAGGTTTAAAATGAACCTTTAAATTAATGCAGATACATCTATGTTCATTTGCACAAAATATACATACTCATTAAATATAATTTTGTATGTACAGGATTGTGCAGATATGTATATATGAAAATGTTATTAAATAATCACATTTTTTTTATTCTTTTATATAATTAGAACTTGTGTTGTGATAGCAATTTAAATTAATTTCAATGATTCTCTTTGGAATAAACAGGAAATATTCTAGATTTTCAGGAAATTAAGATTCAGAATTCCTGCAAAATCATATTTCTTCGTATTTCCTTTTCATTTTGAATCTCATCAAAGCTGAATTGATTTGATATATAAAAAAAAAAAAGTTTTACTCAAGTTTATGTACCTTTTTACTGAAGTTTACAGTGGCTCCACAATATTGTTGAAGTTTCATTTTTTCATTTCAAATTAATTTTTTAAAATTTCACTTTTATGTCAAAAAGGAATTTGGAGTAAATTTAAACAGAATTGATATTTTTAGTTTTTAATGGGTGTTAACTGACATAGATATCAAAACTGTTAAGTTCACCCTTAGATATTTAATAAGCTTATCATTATAGCAGTAGACCATAACAGTAGGATGTTTTATAAAGATCAAATTTACTGGATAACCTTGCTCTCTAGTAGACATCCTGGAATTAAAATGGTCAGTTTATAATTTTGATAAATTTGACTTGAAGGTGATAATGATCAAAATGTGTTTGCAGAATGGATTCCTTTGACTCTCTCTTGCCATCTGTCCTTATTGGCCATCATTCTTGATAAGTTCTCTAGAGGGCATCCAGTGTCTGCAAAGAGCTGATGGATGTAAGTTTTTGATGGTCAGACCACACTGGTGTGTCCATGTGTAGGAATCAATTGAACATCACTTAAGAATTTTTCCTTTCTTCACCAGCAGTTCCCAGCATGTCTTACTTGTCTTATTAGGATGATTGATGAGATTGGGAGGTAGGTGGCCATATAGCTGCTGTTTTGTAGAGTGTTGCTTCCTGAATGTATTCAAAACAGCATGTAACATGTGCAATTCTCATCTAGCTTTTTCTCCAGGCATTTTGTTAAAGATTCAGTGTTGCAACTATACAATAGTAATGACATGGCTACAACCTGTAAAGTGAGGTATAGCAGTGGATATAAATCAAATGTAAATTAAGGGCCCTCTAAAAGTAGTAACTTTTATTTATTTCTATGCAAGATAGAGAACAGTAATAGGGTAACCTGTCTGCAAGAAAACACAATTTTTCTATAGTCACGCCAATTGGCTATGTACTTTCCCCAGCAATGAACAAGAAGCTGCATACTGTACTCAGTAAAAGGTAGCTCTGAAAGCAATGCCACTTATTGTTGTCCCATGATGTCTGGTAGATATTGGTGGAATGGTAGAAAGAGTTGAAACTTCCTACCAATAATTCATAATCTTATTTGCCTTATTGTAGAGAGCAGTTGAGTAGTAACCTGGCAAAATGGTATCTGACATAAAAGCAGAGGTTTAATATTAAATTCTTTCATGTTAGAAAAAATTGTACCCATTCACATTCATTAATGCTTTTTGAGAGTTCATGGAGACGTAACAGAAGATATGAGTCTATTTCGGTAGTGGGCAGTGTGTTTCCAGCAGTGGCAACAGTGATGTAAGATATAAGAGCAACATTTAGCACCACTCTTGAGCCATGAAATGATAAGCATCTTGTTCAGTTCATCTATGCAAATCAAGCTGATGAAAAATGGGCTATATGACATTTTTCTTGACAAAATTACCATTGTCACTGCTGTCAAAAAATGTTTTACTTATATTATTACAGATTTTTGCATGTATGGCATACAAGTTTTTGTTTATTACAGGAGGAAATGCATAGCTAATATTGGTTTGTAGCTGAAAATGTATAGCCAATAGAGTTTTGTTGCTGAAAATTTGCTCTCTGTACCTGTTGTAATTTCTATAGAAGTTGTCAGCATTACTTTTAAAGTGCACTTTGTATTTTTGTGTGTGTATATATATATATATATATATTCAAAATAATCATGGTTTACTTCTGATAAGATGGAGATAGGCATGCAACTAGCAGATATACTATTCAACAATGTCCTAAAGTACTGGACTGTGGCCTTGAAGTATGTGAGTTTGAACTTTATTTGAGTAATTATGCTCCCTTTTGGACTAATAACCTTGGGAAAGGTATGAATCCCCTTATCCACCCCCAACAATGGGCTAAATAGTATCACTGCTGTTCTTCTACAAGGATGCCTTTGACCATGTAGGTTAATATGCTATGAAACAAAGAAACCATCTGATTCAGTGCTTTCCTTTGTTAGTATATCTGAACAAAAAAGTCAAATCATTGTTGTGTTGAAATTCACTTTAGTCAGTAATAACAGTGGGACCAGAGGTTAGCTGTCCGAAACCATTTTTGTAGGGGTGAGTTACCTGCCCTTAGACTTTTGTTTTTTTTAGTTATTGTTGTTATAGAATAAATGAAACACCTCCTGTGTTGATAGCAGTCCTGATGTGTTGCTTTGTTATTTGACTGGAAGTTATCTCATGTTTAAATGACTAACTGCACTTGCCAGAAGGAAAAAAGCATGTCTAGTTAATTTTTAAGGGTTTAAGTCAACAAATTCCAACACTTTGTGCATGATGTCAAATTTGAATTAATTTCTCTGATCACATATTGATAAATGATAATATTTAATTAATACTGAAAAAAGTTTTAAAAAGTAAAATTTTTCAGTTCATCTTATGAAATTTTGTGTTGTAACTGTATATTAGAAATTATGTAATATTCATCCTCTGTGATAATTCATAAATCAAAATCATGAAAAAATTCCATACAGAATAAAAACTTTATGCAATAACTAAAAATAAATTAAATTATCTTATAAGCTTCAAGCAATTGAGTAAAATCTGGAGAAATGTATCTTTCTTCTTATCTTTTGTTTACCCACCAATTAGTCTTCAGAGACTACTAGTGGAAGATGTAGCAATGAAGAAATTAGATACCAACTGGTATTTTTATTAAGTTTTCAAAGTCACAGTTGTATTTGATGAGACCTGAGTTCTCTGCACTTTGAAGATTCTAGTCAGAATTGAGGCCAGAAGCCTGAAGCTTCATTATAATTTGTAATTATACAAGAATCTGAGTTTCCGTTTCAAAGCAATAATAATTCTTATACAGTATCCTGTCTGGAGGTAGCATTTCCTCTGCACTGTTGACTTCATCTTTTATGTGTAAATATAATCAATAGACAATGTTAGATCAGACTAATCAGGATAATAAGGCATTTTCCTTTTCATCACATTTAAATATTTAGTTTCAAAAAAGTTGGTCAATTGATTTTTAAAAGAAATATTATTTTTTCTTATCATTCTCACAAAAATAGTTGCATGCAGTATTTTGTAAATCTATCTGATTTAATTAGTTATTTTCAAGTAGACATTCTGTTATAAAACTTTCCCTTTTTTTAAAAAAAAATTCTTCTAAAACTTTAACATTATCAAGGTGTGCCAACAGCTCAGATTTCCTTGATTCTCTCTTGTCATTCATCCCAACTGATCACTGTTCTTTGCTCGTTCTCTAGATGGTGTCTAGTGTCTGCACAGAGCTGATAAATGCCAGTTTTTGCTGGATTGCCAAAAATGGTGTATCTATGTGTACGAGTCCATAAGAGAATGTCTTTATGTTATATATTGACCTTCAACCCGGTCAAATATGCCATTCCAAAGTGATACACCGGATGGAAGTGACACATTCCGATGGCACTTATGAGGAGAAATCATGTATTAGGACTTGGCTAACAAAATGGGACAAGGTACGCTCATAGACTGATGCACCGGAAGAGAGTGACCTGTGAACTGCATGACAGTTATTTCTGCTTGATGACGATCAAACATGCCATTCCAAAGATTAAGTTGTTCACTGGCTTGTCCGTCTCCCGACAGCCCCTCTGTGTGCGCGAACTCTCTGTGATTGCTCTCTGCTCCACACAAGTATCATCGCCGAAAATAAAAATATAATCTTATATTTTTATGTACATATGTGTTCCTCGTTGTTAATAATGACACAGTGTACTATACAACACTTATTTCTCCAGCAGTGTGCAGCATGTCTTGTTATCCTTACTTGGATGGTTTGTGAGATGAAAGGCAAATGGCAGTACAGTTATTGTTTTTGAGGGTGCTACTTCCAGAACTTGTTCAAAACATTATACCGCATCCTTGTGTAATTTCCATCTAGCTTTTTGTCCAGGTGTTTTGTTAGTCCAAGTAGTGCAACTATATAGTAGTACTGATAAAGCTAGAGCTTGGGAAATTTTCTGTTTTATTTTATCAGTGATCAGATTTCTATATGGTCATTAACCTGTCAATAGCAGTTCGTGCCATACCTATGCTTATGTTATCACTTTCTGTTGATGAGATATTGCTGTCGAGGTATATCAACTGATCTATTAACTACAGAGGCTTCTCATTCAATGATGAGATGCCACCATCTTGATCAAAACATATGAACTCAGTTTTATCTGAATTCATGTAGAAACTAATGCCTCTTGTTGTTTTCTCCATGCAATGCAGCAGAGATTTAACCTGAACAGGTGTATTTGGAAGAAGTATTAGATCATCTGCACAGACTGCGTTAGTGATAGTTTCTCCTGGATATCATCTGCTTCTTTCCATTTTTTTAGTGTGAAACAATTTTCTTTCATTTGATCTATTGATGTTTATAGTAGATAATCTAGGCAGATTATGAATAGAAATGGTGCCAATATATCTCTTTGCAAGACAATGTCAAAAAAAATCAGTGTCATTATTCTCACTATAATCATTCATGTATTTATAATGATTATATAATATTAATTTTTATGAAATAAATGTTCATTCTTTGTAAATTGTTGGTAAGGATTAGAATAAACCAATTGTACACCCTTCGGAAAGTTAAGACTCTTCCTCTCCAAAAAAGGGGTATCTCGGGTATGACTCTAAACTCCATTTATGGTAAGGCTCTAGTTCTGGAGTTCCGGTGAGTGTGGATTACCTCTTCATTGCTATTACTGTCAAGTCCACACTAACCTGGAGTGGTAGTACTTGTTAGGGTCCTATCAATAGCTCAGATAGATCTGTCAAGTAATTATTCATATTCTATAAGAATACTTTATTCCATATAACTGTCAGTTATTTGTATTAAGAATAGTTACTTGAAGCTATGATTGTTTACTAAGGATTATTATTACTTACTTGAAACTATATATCTGTATAGAAATTATTTTTATTAGATAGGTATACTTGATATTATATAACTGTGTGCCAAAAACTCAAATATCTATACAAAGAATGTAATATAAATGTACCATGAATGCAATTCCCTAACCTCCAAGGCATAAAATAATCTTAGGTTGACATACCATTAAAATCAATCAAGCATTCTCTTTAAATGGTATCTCATATGCAAAATTTAGGAAAATAATTTAAAGGCTATGAATACATATAATGATTCTTTTTTGGATTGAATGATTATAAAACAAATTAGATTTTTTACCCTGTCATATTACCATACTTCAATTTAAAAAAAAAGTTTAAGTGCTATGATAACTTTAAACACCTTCAGCATCAAATTCTTTTTTGGTTGACATGTGTAGGCTAAGAATAGAACAATGGCGATTTCCCAGAGATGAAATAGTATTGCTGGAAAGCAAGTATTATTTATAGTGATTTGAGGAGAAAAAATGAAAATGAAGACAAAGGATAGATTTTTAAAAAATGTGAATGTTAATATCATTTGCCATCTAACAGTTACAAAAATATTAACCATCCTTTTGAGCTAACTTTGTTAAAATTTGCTGGTCTTGGCAGTACACTTTCTATAAATGGCATTAATAGGATGTGCTGAATATCATTAAAAAAGTACAATGATGACTCCATGATGGAAGGACCTAGTTTGTTATTTATATGTATAAATAAGACAGGAACACAAACACACTCATGCAAATATTTATATATATATATATATATATACACACACACATATATATATATACACACAATATTTGATGATGTAAAAGATGTACTTTTTTTCCAAAAATGTTGCAGAAAATCATGGTGTGTCTCAGAAGGTCAAAAGTAAGTTTTATATTACTGGCTTGTGGAGTTCTAGTGCCTTTGATTTAAAATGCAAACAAGGTGATGATTGCTTTTAAATGAAAAACAGCAACTCTTTTTTAAGTCGTATTTAAGATATTGAATGAATAATGATGACTAGAATTATTTATATTATATTATATTATATTATAGATAAGTTAGCATCCATGTAGTGCATCCATTTGGCAGCACTGACACGACCACTGCTTGGAAAAAACTGTTTTATTTTGTCGGTCAGGTCTGACTTCCATATGACTGATCAATAGCTGTCCATGCTTTTAATAGTCGCATATTGATGTCTGTCTCGGTTGATGAGACACTGCTTCCAAGGTAGGTGAACTTGTTCACTAGGTTCAGGGAACTACCATTTAGAGTGAAGATGTCGGTTCTTTGATTAAAGTACATGTATTCCATCTTGTGAGCATTGACATGGAGGCCTATACCAGCGGCTGCTCATTCCAGCCTATGTAGGGTTTTGGCTTGGGCAGGTGTATTTGCCAGAAGTGCTATGTCATTGACGTAGTCTGTTTCTAAGCATGTAGTCTAGACAAATGATAAAGAGGTATGGGGCTAATGTGTCTCCTTGCAGCACACCTGCTACAATTTCAAAGTTGTCTATGTCTCTATCTGGGGATGCTTTGTACATACCTTCAATTAACCTTAATTGAATTAAGTCCTCTTCACTCATCTGTTCTTCTTGTCCAAGTTTTTCGAAATCACAATATCTACTTGCATTTCATAGTTGGTGTAGATATTTTATGATTGGTTTGTCAATTTCTTGTTTCATTGACATGAACTTTGTTCAAACTGCCACAACCAACCTTTTCTTGGGCCTCATATTCCTTCTTATGATCTGATTTATTTTTTCAAAAGTCAGGTGGAGACTTTCATTATTGCCTCGCATACAGCGGTAGACAAAAAGAGATCTGTAATTTCATTGTCTCCTCCTTTTTCCTTGTTGTCTTTTAGCTTTTTAGTTCTTACACTTGCAGCAAAACATCATAGCCATGGATCGACAAAATTGGGATCCTCGAAAGAAAATTGGTATCCTATCAGCAATACTATTGTTGTAATGTGCAAGGTTAGCACTAGTTAATGGTTAATCGAGGTTCCCAGTTATTTTCAATGAGAGACTTACTTAGGATCTCTCTTACACTTATGCAAATTAAGCAGATTAATTTGCCAGTATCATTACACTATTCATTTACAAATAATATATATTTAATAGATATGTAGTAATAGGATCATTAAATAACTTACAAGGGTTGATATGCAATAAAACACTACCAACTAATCTTAACTTAGACCATTATCAGTAATCTCCTACTAATAATTCATAAATTTCATAATAACATTTTTGTGAAAGTCTTTTTATAAGGAATAAAAGGATGCTGAGAGTTGTTTTTTATTTCTTGATTTTTTCTTCTTTTAAGTACGAGTCCATCAAGATGATTTTGTAAACTTTGGAATAGTTGGTAATCAGATGAAGCAAGATTTGAAAAATTAAGGAGCACAATATTTCTCAGACAAATTCTTCAATCTTTTCAGATGTTAATTTTTTGCTTTTGGGTCTGCATTATCATGATGAAATACCATACTTTTGTGATAGATCAAGCTGGAACTCTTTACATTCAAAGTAGCATTTAGATGCTGTTGACAATAGATAACTGCTTTAGTTATAACATTGAATGGTTGCAACTCTATGCAAAGATAGAAGTATTCATGAGAGTACAGAAAAAGGCAAATATCCATGCTTGCTTTATGGTTGGTATCTGTTAAATTAAGGGAACCAATTTTCCAGTTTTTGGTATCTTTCCAAAATATTGCATATGACTGAAGTGATAAATGGCTTAATCTTTACATTATTTCCAATAAGTTGAGATAAAAACAGGTTAATGATCCATTCATGACATATTTCTTAAGATTAAGTTGACTTTTCTAAACCTACCAAATTATCTTCTGTAATTTATCTAATCTAGATAATCTACCCATTAATTCTTTGAATGTTTCCAGTTGCTTCTGTAGCCTTATTGACTTGACCTTATTTGCCCCAGTATTTATGAAGTCAGATAATATTTTTGTATTTCTTATAATTTTTTATCTCACTCTGGTTGACCAGAAATGGTATATTTTGCTCTCTGATAACTTTCAGTGACTTCAGATGTTGTTGAGGGTCCATCTTATATAACTTTTGCTTGAGTCTGAGGTTAAGTCAATATCCATAAAAAAAAAATCAGGTTCTTGGAACTTTCCATTTGGCCATTATCCTTGGACAGATAGATTAATGCACAAACCTTTGCAAAGTAATATAGATTAGGAAGGAAAAAGTAAACCTTGCATGCAAACATATAATTTGCATTGGTAATTAAATGTTTTTTGTCAGTTGTTGTAAATGCATATGTTATCATGACAGGTTATGTGTTGAGGGTTTTGGCCAAGAATATTTTCACCTCTTCTAATCAATAACCTGAACTGATTGATATACCATCACCTTTGTCTATTCTGTTCAGCTGTAATGTGCTGGTTTTAAAAAGTCAATAGAATGACAAAATAAATATGAATAAAATCATTTGACTTATTTTTTGCTATTTTTCAAAATATCAAGCATACTCAGGGAACATATTTATTATTTCAAATGTAGACTTCATTTTTTATTTATGCAAAATTTTCCATACCTAATAATCATGTATTAGCTTCTAATATATGTTCTTCATATTCAAAGAAATGAAAAAAGATGACTGAAATCATTGATATAGATTTTGTGTATAAATTTATAAAGAAAAAAAATAACCTTGTGTTTTTATAAGTATAGCCACTCAAAATGCAAGCAATTCTTAAACAATCTCTATAACATAAGTGGTGACACTGAATGCCACATTTGATTTAGTAAACACAGACATTTTTTATGCAGGTGTTATTTTAATTAAGTTAACCAGATCAAAACTGTTAAGAGTTTTTTTTTTCCACTTGAAATTTTACCCTACTTATTTTTGTGTCTAACCTCATAATTTGCTGGATATTTAATTAGGGTGTTTTTTTTCTATTTTGTAACATCCAAGCCATAAGTTTGTATTGGAAATCAAGCTGAAGAAAATTGAATCATAGACAAGAGTTCAACTCTTGGATGAGGCTTTTAGCATTTCACTTTGCACAAATGCCTTGGTGAAAAGAATGAATCCATCTGTTCCCCCTGCCCCAGGTATGGGTCAATTATTGAGCTGACTGGTTCCTTTAACCTTGCCTTAACCTAAGGCAACTAGTTTATGAAAAGGGAAAATGAATTCAAACCCATTGTACTCTGCTTAAAAATTGACCTTGGATTGTGTCCTGCTTGTGTTTGAGGAATTGAATAAATACAAACTAGGTAACAGTATTTTAATGTGAAAGATTTGAACCCTCCCCATAAAAAAGTTTTTCTATATCAAATGAAATATCTAGAAATATTTTGACTGATTTGCAAAGAAATTATTTGAAAAAGTTGTCATTTTCATAACTGAGTGTCTTAGATGAATTTTTCAGCTTTAATTTCATGACAAGAAGCAAAAAGAATTTCTCGTTCAAGAGTAAAAATAAATTTCAAATGTTACATAATTGAAACATATTATAGATTATCTAGTATAAAAGTTACTAAAATGATAAACTTTATAAAGATTTTAATCTTTCCTTGTCTGATAGGATATACAGTTTATTCTAACCAAATAGAAAAAAATGACAAGGCCTTTATAACAACATTATTGTTCTCAATATCAAGAAAATAGTTTATATGTACAGGTTTGTAATTCTTCATTTAAATGCTCATATTTCTCTTAGCCTTTTTTTATATTGATAACACTACAAGATAATTCAAGTTATTTAGCCATTCAACTGTCTTTATAAATTTATTGACAAATTCACTTGTCATGGTTGATAGTTCTTCCTAGTTATCATCTGTCATAATGTATGATATCAATAAGAAGAGAGGAATTAATAATTCAAACCAATCTTTTGCAGAAATTTTTACAAAGATCCTTATCTTTTTTCCATTTCCATTTTCTTTCAGCAGTAGTTCTCATTTCTAAAAATAAAGCAATAATTCAAGTAAAATAGTTTCGGATGTTTATTTCATACTTAATGTTCATTTCCTACATTTTTGTTTTAGCATAAAGTAGGTTTACCTTAAGTGATTAAAAATGTAGTCTTGTTTTAATACTGACGAGTATGAGGGTGTGCTGGAAAGTTCTCAGTCCATCTCAGAAGGAAATGAAGAACAGCATGTATATTTCATGACCCTAAGTGATTCCTTTCTTTCTTGAGCCAATGATTTTTCAGCATCTCTTCATAATATAAACATGCATTCCTTATGTCACTGGTTATTTCAACTTCCTGTAACATGAAAAAAGTCATTAACCTGTTTTGTAAGTGTGTGGTGTTTATGGCAGAAAAAAAGCATTTAAATGTCGCCTAAATGACAGCTGCAACTGTAAATAAGAATGATTGATTTAAGAATAATTTTTAAATATAAGTATATTATCCAGCAATCTTTCACAACATTAGCTCAAGTGGCTGTCACCTATGAATTATGTATATATTTAGTCTTGAGAAATTTAGCAGCTAGCAGAGTGAGACAGGGGAAAGATGAGTAGTTGCTGGGCTGAACACCAGTAGACAAGGAGAGGTGGTAGATTGTGAGGACAGACAGGTGTCATTACCCCAAAGATGATTGAAGATGATCAGAAATAGATGATCAAATTCCAAATGCAAAAGGTAGCTTGCTTTATACCTTTATCTCAAATGAATCAGATTCCACCTTTCCAACAACTTCTAAAGAATTACTAATGTAATAATACGGTATTATATTCAAAAAAGTTGTTTTTCATACACCTCTAAACTTTAGACAAACATGGCTAATGTTTGTTTACTTCTACACTTGAGGATCCTCTACAAGAATCAAGCATCTTCTATGATAATGTGGCTTGTACATAATATTCTTACTTTTAATTTTAGCTGTGCTGTCCTTGTCAACCTTTTCTTGGCTTCAGAACCTGGATTATGCTTCCTTTCATAGTGAACCATTTCAGTTTGCTTAATGACATATCAACCTTTGTGTGTTATTAAATGCCAAAGCTGTCCTTGAAGAAGGACAGTACTGGTTTTAATTTGTTTCTTTGTTTAATGGCATATCAACCTTTGCTGTTCACTTAATGCTAAAGCCATCTTTGTAGAAGGACAGTAAAAGTAAGTAAAGTTGGCAACTTTAGTCAAGGGTGAACCAAAGGCTCCCTTTTCAATTGCTACAACACTGAGGTGTAGGAGAGGGTGCTACTCCATTCCCTGGATTGCTCCACTTTACCGTTGATCCTTACCTTATAATGCTGAGCATTAAGCAAGGCAGAATTAAGTACCATTTTTTTTGAGTCTTTGGTATGACTCAATCTGGGATTCAACCCCGGTCTCCCAGACCATTGGCAAACACTCTACTCATTAGGCCAATGGCCCTGTCTATCGGAATGACAGTAGTAGAGCTATTTAACTCATAACTGGAGGGATAAGAGTTCAAACCTTTCCCCAGGGTATTAGTTTGAAAGTAAACATAATCGCTTGATGATATCACAATTCATCTCATGAGCCACTTTGCTATTAGGACTCCAGCTGTACTGTTTCATGTTCAGATACGCTGATGTACATGATAAATTTCATATCTCCAATTTCCTTAAATTTTTTTAGTAATTTTTTCTTCTTAATTTCTACAATAATACGCATTAGGATGATTTTGTTTACATTGTCATTTTGCATAAAAACAAATAGAAATTTCCTCAGAAATGTGAAAATATAAATTCATGATAATCATATTGCCAAATGAACATTTATGCATATAATAGTTTCTATACTTTTAAGAACTTTGTTTTACATTACATTTACTCCTGGATATAATTTGACCATTTCAATTGTAGAAATTTCTCTCTAAAAATCACTTTTTCTAATGAGCAGATATTTTATATATATACTGGTCCTATTTCATAATTTCTATTCCTTTTACCTATTTTTCTTCTCATAAATTTTAAATAACTCTCCAACTATTTTTCTATAGAATTCTTCATAGCATTTAATTTTTCCTTTTTTAAAATATTCTTTGGTTCCTTTATTTTTATTTCAAAATTAGCTACAATAGTAAAGTTTTTATCCTTTTCTTTGGAAGGATTATGAAAATCTATTATTTGCAGATGTACTTGAATTAATGTCTTCGTGTTGGTTATTATTATAATTAGAATTCTTTTGATTATTGTACTCTTCAGCCTTTTTCTAGTGTCTCTTGTAGTTGGTAATCTTCTGGAAAATTTATTCAATCTATAGGAGTAGATTGTTCTCATTCTGCCATACATTCTTAAAGGATATCTTGTGTCAGTTAATACTGCCTTATTAATTTGTCTTAGAGATGTTGCTTCTTTTTAATGAACAAGAATATATAACTTTTCATAAACTGCCTGACCCAAGAAATGAACTCAGAATAACCAAGACACTAGTCCATGTCCATCAGTAGAAAAAAACAAATACTCTCAAAAATTCAGAAACATTTATGAAAGTTTACTATTCCTTTATTTAAAAGAATATTATCTGCTCAAGAATTATGCTATCCTCAATTTCCTGCTTCTGAAACACTTCAATGTTAATTCAAGTTCATATATCAATGTTTCATATGTTAAAAGTGACAACTATTAGAAGCAGATGTAATTTTCTATCAAACTACTGGTTATTTTATTTGTTTAAATTTATTACTTGTTATATTTTTGTTTTGGTGATTTTATCCTCTGATCATCTTTAGGGGTTGCCCTTGAAACATTGCTGGTTTTTCTCTTTCATACTGAGCCAGAATGTATGATATTTTATAAACTGCCTAACCCAAGGAATGAACTTGAAACAAATATGATGAAGATACTTGTCCATGTCCACCTGTAAAAAGTAACTCCTCAGTCAAAGATGAAAATTTACTATTCCTTTATTCAAAAGAGTTTTATTTGTTCAGATTGAAAATCTGCCTTCATACATTGGGAATAGTTCTTGAGACAAACAAATGACTTCCATTTTCTTTGCTTTTAAGATATTTGCTTTATAAATCAAGTCAACCTGACAATGTTTTCCTTCTTTTTAGACCATTTCTTTGAAGCAATTAAATGCACTACTAGGCAAACATCAAGAAAGCACAAATGTTTATATATGTGTACAAATCAAGAAAATTGACACATATATTTAGGTACAGGATAATTTTTCTCTAATAAAAATATTATAAAATGAAACAAGCTTCTTGCAGTCAAAGCTTGTAGTTTTTATAATTCATAAAAGCAGCAGTTAAAAAGGAGACCTTCACTTGTTTTGCATTGTTTGACAAGTATAAAATATTGATTGATTACAGATTTAGACTTGAATTTTACTTTTTAGTACCTTGGTATATATTGAAGATGCCTATATATACAGATTCGTTCACTTATGCTTTTAGTTTCTAATGCCAGTAAATGATTCCAAAATTTGTAATCACTATTCTCTTTTATTAGATTGTGTGTGCTTACTGTATTGAACACAGCAGAGTATATGGACCCATTTTGTGAATGCAGAAGCGAGAAAATTTGTGAGATGACTATGTATCACTTGGCAGTTACCATAATAACTTCCCATTATCATTTTTAAAGAAAAATGTATCTGCAATTCTGGAAATTCCCACCTGACGTACTGTCATTTTTTCGTGAATGCACCACCATATCTCAAGAATTTACTGCTGTCCAATGATGTATACTTATTTATGAAATACATCAAATAAAAAATACTTCATGCATTCAAATAAGATACAAAACATCCAAGTTTCCATTAATGATTCTGAGCATTGTGTTGTGAAATTCAACCCAAAACTACTTATGAGAAAACATCTTCTGGGCCAGCTGTGTTATGAAGGTGTGGAAATTGATACCCTGCAGGATTTCTCCTAGATATATGCCTAGAGTGCATAATAATTGTTGAGAAAAACAACAGTCTGCACACAAAAGATTCTCTTATAAGTCAACATATCTTTTTAAAATGTGTACAACTATTTTTAGGCACCGTTATCTATAAATGTAAGATGCTACCTTGGAAATTACATGCTCTAGACAAAATTATGTTGCATGATGAAATCAACTTATGCCAACATATATTAAACTGCTACTAATGATAGTGTAAAAGCAAATTGACAAAAACAACTACAGTCTAACACATGTAACATTTTAATTCGGATGAACATAACAGGTGAAATGGGAACAAACTCTTTAGTTCAACATGTCGTCATTAAAAAAAGTGATGTTACTTCTGTATCATTCATTATATATATATATATATATATATACACACACATACAGACACACACACATATGACTTTGAGATCTAAACTTTTGCCTATTATTTAGGGATCATACCATATGTGAGACACAAACTTTGTGTGTAAATCGTTGGCCAAAGGTAGGCCTAGGCCAACTAGTAGATCTAAAATTTCCTGCTGCAAAAGTCAACAAATGATTCTGTTTCATAGAAAATAGAGATAATGTTATTATAAATATTGTTTTACTTATTGTATCCCATGATATGATAGGTTATTTCATTTTCTTTGCCAATTATAGGAGGGAAGTCTCTGTAGCATAAAATGGCTAAAGTGTTAGTCTGTGGCCTTGAAGTAAGTAAGTCCAAATTCCATTTGTGCTATTGTTCCCTTTTCAGACTAATACCCTAGGGAAAGATTTGAACCTCATTATTCCCACCAGCTACTAGTTAAATAGCATCACTGCTGGCTTTGGCATTAAATAAATCACTAAGGTTGATATGCCATTAAACTAGGAAACTAAAAAAAGAAAACAATTATGAAATTACTAATGGTTTCAAAAGGCTCATGTACTGATCTCATCAGCTGTGTTTATATTGCTGTAATACAGTATTTTCATTAAAATCACTCAAAAAACTTTATAGAAAACTAAGGAAGTTGAAGAGAAAATATATTTCCACAAACATGTATGAGCCTAAGCTTACAGAAAAGTCACACGATACAAGGGATGTATGATGAAATCATCTTTTTGATATCAAATTGATTCATGATACTCAAGTATATATGGTATATATAAGCATAATTATTGTCACAAATGACAGGACTCTACATAGATTGGCACTTCTGCTTGTCTATAAAGTTGATTAAAGAGAAAATAAAAATACTGCATGGGAAGAAAATGAAAAGAACAAGTTGGAAAGAAAGAGAAACTGAAATACAAGAGAAAGAAAATAAAATTGTGTAGAAGGGAAAAGGTTCAATTCCAAGTTATTGAGGAGAGACAGAGATGTGTGGGGAAGCATGAAAAAAGGGAAATTAAGTTGTGTAGTTTACCTAATCATGAAAAAATTGGATATCCTACCCCTAGTAAAAATTATGGAATTAGCATACTTAAGGATATTAACTTTTTTTTTTCAGCGATAAATACATTTTTTTTTCTTCAATATTTAGTTATTCCATAATATTTTCCGCTGTATATTTAAAAACAAAATTATACTATTAATTTACATAATGTAATTTTGTTTGTTTTAGGAATATTTTATGAAGTCATAATATTCAGTTATTACAGAAAAAAATATTTTGCCTCTTATCTGTTATTAGTTGATTTACTGCTGAATAAAAAAGTAAGATGAACATCCTTTAAGTGTATTATATTTTTGTCAGGAGTAGTATTTGAATTTCTAAAATACCTTGTTTTATTATGACAGATTTTCTTAGTAATCTGTTGTGATATCATATTGTGTGACCAGTGTATATAATTGTATCTTGGTTGATTAGTTTACTGTCTACTTCAATAATGTCAAGACAAGAAACTTCAAAATATACAGAATTACTAGTATTCTCTTTTCCTCAAATAGCATATATTTTTGCCTTTTAATGTCTATATCAATCTAATTATCTCTCCTAAAAATGAAAATACTTAAAAAGGGGTGAACTTTATCCAATTCTATGAGTTCACAATTTTATTGATCTTTATTTTTGCATATACAATAGAGATTTTTAATTGCTTTATTATCATAGTTTCAAGCTTGATTTTCCATCATACATATTTTTTTTATCCATTTGAAAAAGTGTATGAATTAGAGCCTTTTAAAACCTACACAACATTTTTTTAATCAGATATTAGCTGCTATCTCATCTGTATTCTTCTACTTAATTAAATATATTGAGACAGTTTTGTTTTACATATATATATATATATATATATATATATATATATATATATATATATATAAAACAGATTTATATGTATATACTTGAGTGCATATGTTCACATATATCTATTGTATTTATACTTGTATTCATGTATACATGCACATATACTTGATTGTATATCCACTTGCATTCATGTACTTTTACCCAACTATAAATGTATACATGCAGAGGATTTAAATTGACCTTTATCCTTGCATAATTCAGCAATTGAAAACACACATCCAAACATATATACACAGTTGTGTCTGAGAGAGGGAGTAGATTGAAGGATAAGTTACATATCAATACAAATCTGGATATGCAAAACTTTAATAGATGTACATACCATATGTGAAAGCATATTTACATGTGCATATATGTATAAAACTAAAGAGCTACTCTTATTCTTCTGCTTGACTACAATAACTTAACAATATCACTAGACAATGCCATCTTCTGCATTATTTCTCTTGATAGACTTGATCTGACCTAATCTCAAGCATAAAAGATGAATTTAGCTTAATCATTTTTTTTTTATTTCTTTTTACTTTCTCTCTTTCATATCTACCCTAATAAGTCTTCTCCTATTCTTGTTAAACACCTGGGAAATTTTTTGTATTGGAGCAATATTATTTTTGACAATGTATCCGGGATTCATAAAAAAGAAAAAATATTTGATACAATAAAGTATATACACTACTTTATTGTTTGCTTATTTTCTAGCTGTCTGGTTATTTTAATTTTATTAAAAAAAGCTTATACCTCAGAAAAATTGATTCATTTGATATGAGTCACTTGTATGATATAATTATATAGATCAAGTAAGAATCAAATTTACTGTTGAGGATTGCTAAGGCTGAATCTGTAACTACAGTATCTGTTCAGTCTAAGAAATCAGTCATATTAGTCAGGCAACATTCAGTCTTAACAGTGATAAATGAGACTGATTAGAAATAGTGAGTTTAAATATTAGAGGTCAGTTGATCCCAGGGCTGTTCAGTAGTTAATATCTACGAAGCTTGTCTTAGTTTGGCTCAAGGGCTACAATAATTGAGCATCTGTTAATGTTCAAATTCATTACATTCTCAAAAGTCTAAGATAGGGTCACTTATTCTCCTACCACAGTCAGCATGATATATATGAAATTTGACAGTTATGTAATATTTGGTTAAGATGAAAACTACTACTCTAATAATGATTTTATAATAGTAATTTGCTCATTATTGTATTCTAAAGCAGACACTTAAGTAAGGATTGTTCAGTATTTAGAGTCATTCTTTTCCCAGAAATTGTTTTGAGTTTTAACACTGAGTTACTTATGATTAATTGCTACAGACTCTAAGTTAAATGGTCAAACCATTCCATTATCTTTCCATTTATTTGTGCATCAAATCAGAAATCTTTTTAGTGTCTTATCTGTCTTACAGCCTATTTACTTATTAGATAGTATATCTCAGTCAGTATCTGATCTTTCTGTTAACTTGTCTGCTAATCTACTTATATACTTTTCTGTTTTTCTATTTACACATTTATTACTATTTCTCTATTTCTCTCACTCTATTTACTGATATGTTTTCTTACTCGTGATTTAAAAAAACCCAACTATTTTGCGTACATTTATTTGGTATGATTGTCCAATTGTCTGTTGACCAGTCAGTCTATTCACTGGATGTCTCTCAACCTTTATTTGTATCCCTATGCTTAGAATATAGAATAAAAAGACTGCACAGATACTTCTTTCAAGCAAGTTACTTTATATGTTTGAAAAATATAAACATTTTTATAATTTATCCTTTTTTCTTTTTGTAATGTTGTTAAAATTATAAAGTATTTTTTTCTCAAACTTTGAAAAGACCAATGACTGGATTTTAAATGAATTCAACAGAAACTTGCAAGTGAATATTCATGTCAGCATCTGTCAATATGCATGTATTTATATAAGAGAGGGACTGATGTAAAAGCATTTGTCCATTGAATTTGAAACGTGCATTCTTTTGTTCCTTGATATGCTTCTTTTATTTTTGTTTAATTCTTTCATAAAACCAGACAGTTCTATTTTCAATAGGGAAATTTTGCTTGGTGAATTTATTTCTTCACAATTTAGATTAATTCATTTTAAACTGAATGTTAAGAATAATATTAACCTGTAAAGCTACAAAAGAACAGTTTTTGAAAATGTGCTTTGTATTTAATTAAGATATTGTCAAAGTCTATCAGAATTCCAAAGGCTCTTCAGCTTTTAACCCTGATGATTCCACAAAATATTAAATCATGCCAATTTGATTAAACACAATTCAATAGAAAATAAGGCATTTTTGTTGTTGATTCATTGTATTTATGGTTTTTGTGTTGAGACAAGCTCATTTTTGCTCCAGGGCAACTAATAATATGCAAGTGGCTTCTTTTAGATTTTCTTGGTTGTTCTTTAAGTTGTTGCAATGAGGAAAACTAGAAACATTCATTAATGACTGGTCTTTTCAGTACAATAAATTTAGTATCAGTTACAATAAACACTCATAAACTCTATGGGCATCTTTTATGAAAAATTTATGAGTAGATATACTTGTATTAGGATATTTTTTCTTTAATTGGCTATTTTCTTTTTGATTAAATGTTTTCATTTTTTTCTGAAAATGAAAGTGATTCTCTCTCTCTCTCTCTCTCTCTCTCTCACACACATATATATATAATCAATTATAATAAAAGCATGTACAAAAAGTACATCATATGTTTTTGAAATGATTGATATCTCACAAAATATTCTTTGAGCCACACTGATAACTTTGTCATTGTGACTTGTCAAAGTTGATTTCATCAACAAGTTGTGCTGACAGCATGGATTCTTTGACTCTCTCTTGCCATTTTATTTCCTCTATATTGCATCCAGTGTTTGCACAGAGCTGATGAATGTATGTTCTTGCTGGTTGGCCAACACTGGGTGTCCATGTGTAGAAGTCTATTGAAGAAAGTTGCTTATGATTTCATCCTTATTTCTCTAGCAATTACCTGCATGTCTTGTTAATTTTACTTGGATAGTTTTTGTGATCAGAGTTTAGTGGTCATACAGCTGCATTTTAGAAAGTTGCTGCTTCCTGGATTTGCTCAATCCAGCATGTAGCATGTTTGTATAGTTCCAATCTAGCTTTTTCTCCTAACGTTTCATTAGTCCAAATGGTGCAATCATACAGTAGTACTAACATGGCTACAGCTTGGAAGAGTTCTTGTTTTATTCTATCAGGGATTACATTTCCATATGGTTGTTAACCCGTCAATAGCAATCCATGTTTTACTTAGGTGTATGTTGACATAGTAAAGTCAATTCAAAGATTTTAAAAAATATCTTCTGCATTTAATTTTAAAGATTAAGTATAACTTACTAAAAATGGATCTCAAGTTTTATCCAAGAAATTTTTATCAATTCTGTTTTTTATTTTCGACTTCCATTTTGATTTTTTACTTTTGTTTGAAATGAAATTTTAACATTACTTGATAAAGATTAATGAAGATTAATGATGTTCTTTAAACAAGAGCAATTTGTATAATCTTTTAAATCTGGCAGTAATTCTGCCTCAAAATCGTTAAAAATATGCTTTAAAGATCTAATATGATCAATCTAAAGTCAATCAGATGATTATTGACCTTTTAAATTCAAGTATATGACTTTTACATTGACTCACTGATGCAACGATAACCTCTTTGTAAACAGAATCTTTGGCATCAACTTCAAATATTATCTTCTCTTTTGGTATTTTTGAAGTGAAATTTTCAAGCAATATTGTATCATTCATGTTAGATTTCAGACATGGAAAGATTTATGTACACATTTTAGGGGAAATTAGTCATTAAATGCTGATGATAGTTGGAAATAATTTTTGTCTTTTTACTTATTTTTTTCCCTATTGACATGGGAATTCATTTTGCAGTTGTGATTAAAGTCATTCAGTGTACAAAGTGTGTCCATCATTTACACAGACATCTGCAAATAAAATCTTTGGAGCAAGCAATCAAAAATGTCTATTAGTTTAGTTGAAAGAAAAATAAACAAAATATAAAAGCATGAAACTTCTCCCAGATTCAAGTAATGAAGCCTGTAAAATGTATGATCAAAATAAACTAATAAAATATATATTTTACTGTGTGTATAATTATATACTTTTCATCTGGGCATACACTTAGGCTGATATATATATATGATAAAAATTTGATGCAAAACATTTTAAATTTGTAAGGTCTTTACAGTGCTCTATGCATAAAATTGCAGAGCAATATCACAATATATTTTAAGTGTGAAATAATAATAAAACAGGATAAAAACTTATAACTCAGAATTTTATGTTGTTGATCCTCAGGTGAGGACTCAACATGTCTGATTTTGTTTGATTCAACTGAACAAATATGTATTCTTTTTGAGTCATGTAACTATTATGTGGTTGACATAGTAAATCATGTGGCTCAATCAAGTGCCAAACTGCAAAGTAAATATTTACTTTCATGGCAGCATTTAGCTACCAACACTAATCTTTTATTTAGCTAATAATTCAAATGTCAGGAAACTTAGGTTGTTTTATTTTTGAGCACAATTTACATTTTCACAAACCTTCATTACAAGCATAGGCTCTTTTAAGGATAGACCACTTAACCCCTGGTTACTTCTCATGCTTTTTTTATATAAAGAAAAACATGAAGAGGAACCAGAGAAATTATAAATTGTCCTTCAAAGAAAAATACCAAAGAAGTGTTGTGTTAAAATTAATCAATATGTTGTAAAGCAAGTGTGGTCAATGAGTTCTTGTGTTAATGTTGTTTTAAGGTTTATTATTTGCGTAATGTTTTAGTATTTTGCCTTGTGAAAGAATAAGGTGCTGTTTCTATGAACAAAGGATACAGATACAACCCACTAAAAACTTAGAAATTCTACTCTCTTTAGTTTTTTCATCTTAGAAGAAAGCACAAATTCTTCCAATCTCTGTCTTAGAAATAATAATTATATATGCCTCTCATATTGATGAAAAAAAGGATTGATAAAAAAGTAAATAATTGAAAATACTTTACCTAAAAAATTTGAAAAATTTTTTTTTTTTTACAAACCCATGAGAAGTATTTTAAGAAAATAAGAGAAAGAAATAATTCAAATAATTATGATCTTAAATTTGTGAATGTTAAGATTGATGATTAAAGTTGAATAGAATTGTTCATTTTCTTTCTTTTGCTTTTTGTACATTCCCATTTGTTCAATTTTATATTAACTTGATTTTTTTCTTTGTTTTTTTTAGGTTGCTTTAGATAAAATTGCTGAAGTGTTTCGTCGTAGTCATGAAGAAAGGCATGAACTGATCAGTAGGTGGGAAAACACACTGAAGATGATGCATAAGAGAGATAAAGATATTGATTCATTGAACAATGTGAGTAAATAATGTGTTTCACTGTTGTTTCACAAGAGAAAAGTGACAGATTTTTACCTTTCTCTTCCAGATGTACTTAGTGCAATGATTTTTTTTATTCCATTGTAGTTAGGGAATTGTCTATTTTGATGCTCTGGCAATCTTAAAATATTTAGAAAATTAGTTACAAAGAGTAGATAAAACAAAGTTTATATATGCACATAATATAAGCCTATTCTATGTTAAAATAAATAAATAAATTTGTCTATAATGAAAGACTGTACACTGCCATACAGTTTAGATACAGAGAGATGGAGGAAGAAAGAGATAAATTAAACTTTGTTTTGTCGAGTACAAAATTACAAGATTAAGATCAAAGTCAATGTTATAGTGAACATCATGGATACTAGTTTGCTAACTATTATTGTATTTGGAAAAATACTGTACCCTGCAACTCATTCAAGTCTTAAAATTGTCCATTTCAAGCATTGGTAGATGTCATAATACCAGCATATTTGGTGCTATGTAATACTGTCATAAAAGTATTTTAGATCTAAATGTGTATCTTATATGTTGGCAAATATAGGATTTCATGAAGAGGTGCTCAGTTTGTGTATATGGAGAAGTATATAAATTAGGCTATCTGTACATATGTATATGTTCAATTGTTGCATAGCCGTATAATACATATACAACTATACACATATACATGCGGAAACATAGTCAACACTATAATGACGAACGAACACACTTCTTTAGAAAAATATACCTCTCACACTTTATTTGAAATGGTTGTGAAAGTGTTGCGAAAGGGTTATGTGTGAGAGGTGAGTTGGAGACTAAACAAACTGCAACATATTGACCCCCAGTTCCTTTGCCTTTAGCAGCACTTCTTTCTTGTTCTGCTGGGCTGCTCAATCGGGGGTCCTAAGGGCCCATAGCCCTCTGCTGGGTGCTGGTTCTCTCTACAGCATCTTATCTCCAACTAACTGACTCCAACTTACTGAACTTCCTGTCGCACCGGGTTATATCATTGTTTGACACCCGCCTGCTTCCTGTGAGCGTCGCATCTGCACTCAATTCAATCCGTCCACAGTCAAGGTTATACCCTGATATCTTCGACCGGATGCACCTGTTCATTGATTGATGGCTGGGTCGAAGGTCAATATGTTACATAAGCATGTGTATTTTTAGCTTGAGTCAATGTGGATGGTAGATGCAAAAATGCTTCTTAAATATATTTTTGATATGTTCTAAGCATCTAATGAACAACTTTGTTCTAATTGAAATATTTTAATAAATCTATTAAAATCAAATCAAAGGAGTGTATTTATATGATAGTGTGTAAAGACTTTTATTACCAGATTAAATTCTGATCAAGATTGATAACTTCAAAAAATTTGCAACTAAAACTTTTTCAATACTATTTGAATATTTTCTTGATTCATAGAGTATAATAAATGTTTTTATCAGATTTTCATTACACAAATTTATAACCAGTATATCTATAAATAAACATCTTGCCAAAAATAATTAAATCACCAAGTTTTAAATATAACTTCATTGTAAGCAATTGTGAATGTACAATGGTTGGAAGTAGGTAGAAAAGAATGGGTCACTGATCAAGCTGATTATTAAGTTTTGACTGAAGTTCAGGATCATAAAGTTAGAGTTGAGGTTGTATAGCCTAAATGGGGAAATAGTGTAGTCTGGCAAGTTTGACTTTGTTAAAAATAAGATGTGCTAGCAATTTTCTCTTTTTCTTCTTTTATTTTAAGATATAACCAACTTGTTCTGTTTTAGTTAATGCTTGCATAGTTATCAAGCACTAAATTTGATCAGTAATTTAGTTTTAGCTAGTTAACGTTGCATAGTTATTTAGCGCAAGTTTAATTAGTTATTTAGTTTTAGTTATTTAACATTACATGGTTATCTAGTATCAGTTTAATTGGTAATTTAGCTTTAGTTATCACTAGCTTTGTTATTTAGTATTTGTTAGTAAGTTTTATTTAACACTAGTATTAGTAATTTAGTTTTAGTTAACATAATCATTGTTATCTGTTGTGTTAGCCATGTCGTGGAATAAGGAAATGAAGGGTTAGTATAGATGGAGGAATAAACTCACTGTGATGTCTTGGAAAAGAGAAAAAAGATTGATTTTATTTTACAAAAGAGAAGAGCTTCTCAAGGCAGGTAACCACCTGGGTTGTCATTCTTGATAAAAGGTCTCCTAACACCCCCTTATGCTCTCATATTAATATTCTATTTTATTCCCATACATATGAGAGCACAATACAAAAAAGGATTTAAAGTCCAAATAAAAGTCTTTTGAATCTTTCTAATCTTAATTTTGTCATGGGCTTAGTCATCACATCAGCAATCATATCTATGGTTGGAAAATAGACGATCTCTATTTTCTTCTTGTGCAATGCATCTCCAATGAAATGATATTTGATATCTATGTGTTTGCACCTTTGTCGATTTATAGGGTCTTTAGAGAGTGTGATTGCACCTTCGTTAACTCCAAGTATTTTCACTTGTTCATATCTGTGTTGAGAATCCATTCCATTTAATAGTTGAATTAAATAAAGACTTTCTAGTGTCGTTTTAGCTAAGGCCATATATTCAGCCTCACAGGTGGACAGTGAAACTGTAGGTTGCTTCTTCAACTTCCATGAAATAGGAGAGCTATCTTTGTTTAGATGAAAACAAAATCCAGTTGTACAACATCGATCACCCTGATCAGATGCCCAATCTGCATCACTAAGCTAAGATCCTTAGTTCTTCACTTTTCTTATAACTCAGATTATATCAGGATGTGCCTCTTAAATATTTTAAAATAAGTTAAGCCGCTACCCAATGTTGTTGACACGGCTTTGATAGATGCTGCGATAATTTTCCTACAGCATAGCTCAAGTCTGGTCTAGTGCAGGTCATTAGGTAGATAAGACTCCCGACAATTTCCCAATATTTTCTTGAATCAACAGGGTCACTGGTATTACTGAGATCCACCCTTTGTCCACACGGTGTTGTTCTTGGTTTGTAATTTGACAAATCAAACCTTTCCAACACCCTTCCTATATATCTTTGCATTATGTTGAAGTCTATTCCTATAAAATGATTGAGTTTTCCCAAATCTTTCATTTTAAATTCAGACATCAACATCTTCTTGACGTTATTAAGAGAGATAACTTTATCAGCTGAGATGATTAAATCATCAGTCCATGATATGATTATTATTCTGTTATTTTGTTTCATGTTGACATAGGGGTCTGTGGGATTTTGCCTAAAGTTATTCCTGGTGAGGCAATCATGTAGCATTTTATTCCGGTTTTCATCCTGATTGCTTCAGCCCATATAGTGATTTTATTTAGCCTATAGACTAATCTATCATCTCTGTTTTTGTTTCAAATCCTTCAGGCTGTTCAACAAAAATTTCACAATCAATTGGTGCATGTAGATAGGCTGAGGTTCTATCCATCTGATGGACAGTCAGATCATATTGTACTACCATTTGCATTAAGATGCATACTGAGGAGATGTTTGCAGTAGGGGAAAAAGTTTCTTAATAGTCTAACTCCTATGTTTGACTAAATCCTTGTGGAATGAATCTTGCTTTGTATCTTTCTGATCCATCAGGGTTTTTCTTGATCATGTAAATCCATTTACTGTTGACGGTCTTTTTGCCTTTAGGCAGAGGTGTCAATTCAAAAACATCATTTTCCTTTAGAGATTCCATGTTCTCAATCCAGCAGTGTGACTTAGAAAAGTTTAATACCTCTTTATAAGATAGTGGTATGTTACAAGTGGCTTTATAACAATAATCAATGTTGATCAATGCCTGGTCACTGTCTTCCTCAGAATTTGTTATATAATCAATTAAGTATTGAGGGCTTTTCTTTCTCTTCTGGGATAATATCGAAGTTTACTATCTTCCTCAATCTGCGTGTTATCTTGTGAATCAGATATCTTAATTTGTGGATTAGGATTTATAACTGATTTCTGTTTTTGTCCTCCTCATCATCATCGTTATTGGTTGGATAAGTCTGAGTCTGCTGATTTGACATTTTGGTAATAAATTTTACTAGCTTATGTTTGAAGACTCTTTTATTCCCAGGATAAAAGAGTAAATATGAGGGACTGTTTCTGTTATATCCAACGAATATCACTTTTCATGATTCGGATCTAGCTTTTTTGTCAAGTTTTTGTAGGCATAACATGTTGATCCGAAAATGTGTGTCTTTGATAGGTTAGGCTTCTTTCCTGTTATCATATAGTATGGGGTTTGTTTCAGATGGTTGTTGAAACATCCGTTTCTGATTACTGCAGATATCATCACAGTTTAGGTCCACAAGTTTTTAGGCAAGTTATTTTCAATAATCATGCATCTAGCCATTTCAAATAGGGTTTGCCAATTTTTTTTCTGTTGTCCCATTTTGGTGGGGTGAATAAGGGGCAGACATTTCATGTCTGATACTATTATTACAGAGTAATTTCTGGAAATCATTTGACTTAAATTCTGACCTGTAATCAGATCTTAGGGATTTAATCCTACCATAGGAGGTAGTATCAGCAATACATTTCTTAGTGGCAGATACAATATCATTCTTAGATTTCAGAAAATATACAAATACTGCACTGGAAAATGCATCAGTGAATGTGATGGCATATTTGTGTCCATTTATATTGACTTGGTTTATTGGGCCAGGTAAGTCAGTGTGTACGAGTTCAAAAATGGATGTTGCACATCTGTCAGATTGTTTATTTCTGCTCTGAGAAAATTTTCCTTGGATACAGATTTCATAGTCTTTCAAAGGTAATTTATGATATTAATTTGCTATTTGACTCCATTCTGGGTTATTCTATTCTTAATCCATGTTACATTGCTGGCTTAACTTCTTGGATATGAAGGCTGTAAAGGAATTATATGAAAGAAGAAGATAGTAAAAGATAGGAGACAAAGATATCTTTTATATTTGACCTTTATTTCTGGGTTCAACAATCATTTAGTGGGTGAGGAAATTCTTCCTGAATACAAATGAAATGGTTGAATCTCCCAGTCAAGGTGTTTAAATATGATAGTCATTCTTGGGTATATATGTCCAAATTTGGTATTTAAAGGGTTAGCAATGTGTTAGATGCTTTGGAAGATATGTCTAAATCCTGTGTTTTCAGTTGTAGTCATTAAGTCTGTTGTATGGTATCTTAATTGAGATTCTGACGAGTTCATTATTCTGTGTTTTTAGTCATGGGTCGTTAGTAAAAGAGGCGGATGCATGGCGCCTTCCACCATTGGCAAGAAAGATTTAGGTGTTGTCACTCTGCTGATCACTGCTGAAAGAGAATGAGATTCTTTCTTTTGTCAGGATGGTTCCTTTTCTTTGTACATGTGTTGCCTCTCTTCCTGTTAGGGGCTTCTGGGTGTTTCTGCATATTTTTGATAATTATTTTTAATTCAATTTGATTTTTTTATTTTTCTATTCCCCACAAGTCCTTGTGTAGAGTGCCTATTTTCTCTTTAATCTTCATTCCCTCAACCACATTTGGTAATTTCTTAATGTCATCATAATTGCAGTGACCAAGTATCCTGTATCAAGTATGAGTATTATATCAGCCCTGGGAACTGTTTTCTGATTTGTTCTCTAGATAATATAGCCTGTTGTACACATATATTTTAAATCTAGTACCATTCCAGTAAATCAGCTTGTTTTTATTTTTCTTGAATGTTATAGTCACCCTGTTTGTTATGGCAGACATAACAGAAAGTATATTCTGAGCATAGGAAGGTATATATAAATAGTGCCCTTTTTAGAAAAACTGTCACATGGTTTCTATCCATATCTACAAGGTATATCTTAGCATCACCCCTTTTTAATGTTACACCTTTAGTTCTGGTACTGTCAGCCAACTCTATAGCATGGTTATCTGGTGGAAAAGATTCATCAAAAGTTTTAAATATCTTTTATTATATGTGAAGTAGCCTCCGCATTAACCATAAATCCTTTACATATACGTTGTTGGTTATTTATTTTAAAAACAAAAGAACTATCTTCTACTGCTTCTTTCTTGATAGTATTTCACTTTTTATATGGGTCTGACTTTTACAGTAGCTATACCACTGTTTATTTTTCTTGAAGTGATTTGGACATATTTTTGCTAAATGCCCATTCCTGTTACATGTAAAATATGATACTTCATTTGTTGTCACTTTCGAATATGTATTTGTTAATTTCATGACATTGTCGTCATTTGAGTTGTGATGGTACTTGTCAGTATCCTCGAAACTTCGAAGTTGTGTTTTAAATTCCGAGAATGTTAGTTCCTTACTGCAATGTGTACATATATTGAAAAGGGATTAAATGTGCCAGGCAGTCCTTTTTAAAATCATGGTAATTATCAAACCATCACTTAATGATTCCTTGGCATTTCTTAATGCTGTTAACATTGCTTCCATTCTTATAACATAGTCTGTTACACTTTCATTTGGTTCTTTTTCAGTGACATTAATTTTGTATAAAAAGAAATAATTATTGGCTTACCGTAACCAGCATAGTGGTCACGTAACATCCTCAGGGCTTCTCTTCCATTATCTGAAGCTTCTGTCATGATGAGGGACAGGCTTTTGTCATCTAGAAATTGAATTAATTTGGCATAGGCTTCTTCCTTTCTTTCCTTATCAGTTTCATCTCCGTTCAGGTTTTTGCCTAAGATGGTGTCTTTTAAACCTAACGTGCGGAGGTATTCTAAAAATTTTGTTTCCTAAATTTCATATTTGGTCTCTTCTCTGTCAAATAGCAACCTGCTAAACTTATTTCTATTCTCTTTTCTACTGGGCCCATAACCTGTTGAGTTAGCCATGTCATGGAATGAAGAAATGTAGGGTTAGTATAGACAGAGGAATAAACACCTGTGTGATGTTTTGGAAAGGAGAAAAAAGATTAATTTTATTTTATAAAAGAGAAGAGCTACTCAAGGCAGATAGCCGCTTGGATTGTTATTCTTAAGGAGAGATCTCCTGACATTATCTAGCATTTATTAATAATTTAGTTTTAGTTTACACTAGCATTGTTATCTTTGGATAGTTTGATTAGTAATTTAGTTTTAGTTAACACTTTCATAGTGATCTAGTATTAATTTTACTAGTAATTTAGTTTTAACTAACATTAGCATTGATATCTATTACTAGTTCAGTTAGTAAGTAAAGATTACCATGACCCATACTCAAACCACCTGTCCACAACCAGCTAGAACTTATATACAACAGCTCTGTGCTGATACAGGATGAAGCCTTGAAAACCTACCGGGACTTATGGACAGTAGAAATGGGTGATGGGAGAGGGTCAGGGAGATCCATGCTGGCTGCACAACGTGATGGTGAGTTCAGTTAGTAATTTAGTTTTAGTTAACACTAGAATTGTTGTCTTGTACTAGTCATAGTACTCACACTTGTTAGTAAGATTTTTTTTTAAATAGGGGTTTCAATTTGCAATCATGACAAAAAGAAAAAAAACCCAATCCTAACTGATTTCAGTTTGAGATTTTTGTATACAAATAGCATAACTAACCCTTTAAGCTGCCCTGAGCTCCTAAGTTTAAATTTACCCTCTGCATTTTGAGTAGGATCTCTGCGCAAGTAAAACTGGTTCTACTGAGTGAGGCAAATAAAAGTATCAATAGTATACTGGTGTAAAAAGTATAACTTTATATGGTGGGAGGACAGGGAAATAGAAACTGAGAGATACTCTATGAAAATGAAAGCTGCTATCATATATATATATGTGTGTATGTGTGTGTGTGTTTATTTTCATTATAGTCATCACAAAACAATGTTTTTAATTTGTTCTGTTTAAGACACAAAATTAAAGACAGTGTTTTGTGCATGTAGGAGGCATATTTTTCAAAAGCAATGACAAAGCTCAAACATGAATGTATTAATACATTGCAAATTGATTAAAACTGAAAACATTTTGAGTCAAAATACTTTAAGTCAAGAAAATTTGAAAGTGGAAATAAAGGTATTTACCTATATATTAGTATGTGATATATTAGAATTTCTAGAATGTAAGGCAGATTTTCTTGGCAAATATTATTCCTGATTATTGTGGAATCCACAAGATAAAACAAACTGGACACTTATACAAGCCTTTCAACATTTATTATGAAGGGTGAAAGTTATAATAAATTCTTTCTTTAGACTGGTTGTTATTGTCTAGCAGTCATCCACCTGATTCTATTCTGGCTTTCTTTTTAAGGGGGTAAAGTGGAAAGGCCAAATACTACCTATCCAAACTTCTCAGCAATTGAGATATATGTGTGCTGTCTCTGACCCTGCCTGTTTATTGAGTTTGGTCCCATCAAATATCCCAATGGTGATCTTCTGGAGATACTAACAGTACAGGACTTATTACTTTTTTTTTTATTTGAGGCCACTTGCACTAGTAAACATCAAAGGCTTGTCTTGAGACCCTAAGGATGACCATGTATCAAAGAAAATAGGATGGGAGTAAGGATTTGTTCATTTTAACTTCTTCATCAAAGGTCAAACAGAGAGAGAAAATAGGAAATAGAGTATTAGGTACATTTTCATTTTATCTTCAGACAGCTTTTTATTTATTTTTCTTTTATATTTTACCACATGTATATAATGTGTGTGTATTTCTTTCTTTTTTTTTTTTTTTTAAATATTTTCCTATATACCATAAGTATCATTTGATCAAATGTTGATGTTAAATTAAAAGAGCCTGTGGCATCTGCTACTGACATTATCTTCTCTCAGTCTGAAAAAGAAAATATCTTTAGATATTTTCCTATTTAAATTAAATTTAATGTTTTTGTTCTTGTTTCATGTGAATTTTCAGGCAGACACTCACAGATATCTGGACAGTCAATTTTTCATGTCTCTCTCTTCTGTAATTTTATAATTCGTTTCCTTTGCATGTTGTTGTCTGTTTGCTTTTCTAAGACAACCATTAATACCAATGCATAACTACTTTGTAAGCCAACATAAAATATTCAAAGTACTAATAAATGGATATAAAATAATTTTATTAAAATGTTGTGATTTTAGTGAGGTTTTGAGATGTAAAATGATTGCTTGATGGATCTGTTGTATAATAGGTAGGAAGTTAAGCAATACTAAACTTATTATTTGTGTGAGTGATTTGCTTGAAGGTACTAAATCTTCTGAAGGCTAAATGATATCTATTGGAAACCTTAATTCATCAATGATTTCAAGTGAAGACTGAATTAGTCTCAAGTGTTTAAGAGGATTCAATACTCAAAGAAAAATTACTATTGTAGCATGTGGTATTGATAATTAATTTGTAAATAAATGATAAATTATTCAATATTATTTGTAGTAATAGAAACAGATTAAGTAAATGTCTAGGGTTATTTCCTATGAAAGCTATTGCTAGATTGGTACCTACAGATAGTATCACACTCATTTGACAATAAACAAAGGTGATTTAAAAAAATCAAGAAAGAATAGTGAAATACTTAAACAATCTTTTTACCAAGGCTATTTTGCTAATTATGTACTTGATATTTTGGATTTTAGTTAATGAAGAAGTAGTTGCAAGGTTAGATGAGTTGATTTGTTATGAATTTATGAGTCTTTATTTTTTCTTAAAAAAAAATTTAATTAGATTAATGTTGAAACACTTGGTTACTTTATTATTGTCACAGTTAATTAACATTTATTTCATCCCTGTAATAGATTATTATTATTATTATTATTATTATTATTATTATTATTATTATTGATAATACATGAATTACTTGTATATTATTTCCTTCATGAACAAAGTTGAGTAATATTGAAATTGGTCAAACATAAAGTGGATAAGTATTCATATATGTACTTTGTATAATAATAAACTTAGATTGTTTAATAATAGAAATCATCATCATGTCGTGCCACAGGCACGGATATCCCTGACCCTCTCTCGCCACTTCTCCCTATCGTTCATCGCCTCTGGCAGGTCTTCAAGGCTACATCCCGTATCCTCACATAGCTGCTGGATGTATGTTCGAGCTGGTTGTCCTGCTTTTGCCTGACCATATGTAGGGGTCCATAGGAGTACATCACTTATGAGCTCATCCCTGCTTCTCCAGCAGTATCCTGCATGTCTGGTTCGTCTAACTTGGATAGTTTTTGTGATAGGAAGCAGGTGGCCGTATAGTTGGTGTCTTGTGGCGTGTTGCCACCAGGACTTGTTTGGAACGAGCCGCCGCAGGCATTGGCCTCCATGTCAATGCACAGAAAACGGAATATATGTGCTATAATCAAACAGGCATCATCACCACACTAGATGGAACCCCTCTTAAACTAGTAGACAAATTCACCCACCTCGGAAGCAGCATATCATCAACAGAAAAGGACATCGACGCACGGCTAATGAAGGCATGGATAGCTATTGATAGGCTATCGATCATATGGAAATCAGACCTGACCGATAAAATGAAACGCAGTTTCTTCCAGACAGTGGTCGTATTGATACTGCTGTATGGATGCACTACTTGGACGCTAACTAAATGGATGGAGAAGAAGCTAGATGGCAATTATGCAAGAATGCTGTGAGCAATAATAGAAATACTGCTCCTTAATTTTCAATATTTATTTTAATAGAGTTTGTTTAAGACTATTGTTGTAATAGTAGTTAAATTCATTGATTCAGTTACATTTTTCCTCTTTAAGATGGAAAATAAAGCATTGACTTTTATTTTCACCACAAAATGTTTTTCTTGATAGTCAACCAAGCCCTGAGATAGGATTAAAATTGAAGTAGTTATTTCATTGCTCTCTTATAGAAGGTTAAGTTCTTAATATTTTTACTATTATGTTAATCAGCCTCAATAATAAGTTTGACATTGTTTTCACTGCAGAAAGCAAAATCCTGCTTGACAACATTAATTGATATTGATGTAGAATGAAACCTATTAATTTTACTTTGCTTTTTGCACACACTTTTGTGCCTTAAGATATTAGAGAGATATTAAAGCATTTGGAAAACAATTTTTATCCACAAAATAGAGTGATATTACATTTAGTGCCTGTTGCTGTAACAATTTGTGGAGATCAAATTCTTAATGGTTTGCTAAATGTTACCTTCCATCAAAAAAATGGTTCTGACTATCTTTAAAGTTGAGAAGCTTTGAGTTTTGATCAGGACATTAGAGGTCATTGGTAGATGGAATGTAGTGATATCAGGTCACTTGTGATGAGATGAGAAAATCTTAGTGTAATGTTGTTGGTCCCCAAAAAGATTGCTGAAACAAAGAAAATTGAGGTGATGAATGAGGTTGAGGTTATCAGTTGAACTTGGTGAGAAAAAGGAATGGACCAACAAATTATTACAAAAACCCATTCACATTTATTCTGGATGTTACAAGTTCTTTGTGGACTGGTCTTATAAGCAGGAAGGTGGGTTCTATTCAGACAATAAAAGAATGATTCATTCTCTTAGAAGTAGAGTGCTGTATTGCTCAAGTCCCAAAATATAAATTTGTTTATCTTAGCATCTAAAATTCCTCTCAGTATTTTAAAAAAATCTCTTTCTTAATTCACATGTAATTGTCTACAGTTAATGCATTTCAATGCATGCTCATGCCTTTCATGCAGTTGGAACTAAATGGGATTGAATTTTGACCTGCCATCTGTCAATCGGTCATGTGATCATGACATCCAGAAGGTTGGTGAAGGAAACTATGAAATAACATTAGTTTTTTCTATTCAAGAGACTGTTTTAGTAATGCTGACACCTTTCAGATTCTTTTCTCTTTAACCCTTGATTAAAATTTGTTGTCTTATCTTTAATAATGATGCAACCTTTTATTTGTTTGGCATTCTGAGTTTTAAATTCCTTTTAGACATTATTTTTAGATAATATTCTTTTTTTACAGTTGATCATAGCATACCTCATTGCCATTTCACAAACCTATATTTAAATTTAAGCTTCATGTTTGTTTGACTGCATGATATAATAGAACTGAAAATACCTTATAAAAATTCTTATTTAATTGTTGATACTCAGTAAGGTAATTCTGCCCTGTCAGTTGAGGCTGTAGAATAGGAAAACTGTACCTCTTTTGGCCATGAGTGGTGACTCATAATGCTGAAGGACAGGATCTTGGTGGTTTAGCAAAGAGGTCATAGGACTTGTAACACTCCATTTTGGCCTTTACTGGGCTAGATGGGTGGTTGGAGAGGCCTGATCCAATCAAATGGCTCTCATATCAGCCCTCTTTCATATTTTTTCAAAAATCTGAATCAGATGGTGATGGTTTTAGAGTCAATCATGCTGAGTAAAGACCCATACCCCTTTTTGTCCCTGGGTGAGCAATTATCTTGGGAATGAAAACCCACTAACACAATGTAACTATATTCAGCATGAGTATATCATGTAGCCTTGATATTCCTAGGTGAATGGGTTTTTTCCTGGCATATCCCTAAGTGGCCTTCTCTGGTGGGTGGAGAAACTCAAAGTATATTTTTATGGTTTCTGAAAAAAAACCAAGAATGAATCTGATTCAGATCATGATGAAACATACCCCAAATTTATTGTACTAGAAACCAAAGAAGAACTTCCTCTTAGAAAACTATCATCATTTATTATAGGGAAAACTATTTCTTCAATAATTACTCCAAAATCAGTCAAAAATCATAAAAATGGAAATATCCTTATAGAAGTGGCCATAAAAAAAAAGCTGAGATATTACTAAAATTAAAAAAAGTTCTACCACATAAGCATAGATACTTATCCTTATAAAAGACTAATCATCTCTTGAGGTGTGGTACAGAACAAAGATTTATCCCTATGCCTGATCACTGAAATAAAATAAAAAACTCAAAAAGCAAAATTTAATTGATGTCAAACGAATAACTATCAGAAAATTAAATCAATCAGCATGAATACATATTTCCTTACCTTCAACAACCAAAACCTCTGTCTGAAATAAAAATTGGACATATTCTAGCAAAAGTGAAAAAGTATTTACCAAATACCAGAAGGTGCTGCAATTGTGAAAAATATGGACATTTAAAAGAAGTTTGTTCTAGAAAACCAGTATGCATAAAATGTGGAAGACATGAACCAGACCATATAGAAGAATCATGCCAAAATAATATAAACTGCAGTAACTGTACTGAAAGCCTCAGAGTAGACTCAAAACATTGCAAAATCTAGGAAAAAGAAAGAAAAATTATAAAATTAAAGTAACCCAGAACATTATCTTCCCAGAAGCAGGATGACTTGTGGAAATTCCTTTTATCAAACCAAATTTAGCAAAAATCAACAAAACCCCTCTAAATCCAAATGAAAACCAAGTAAATAGTCAAATAAAAACAAACAAAGAATAGAAAAATTGATAAACCTAATAAATGAGCTCCAAAATCTAATTAAAATCCTAAAAACCACAATACCTAATATAAAAAAACCCTGTCAATAAACTAAACAACACCCAAACAACCTCTATCAAAAAAAAATGAAATCCCAGCTACAAAAAGTAGACAAAGATCAACTTCAAGTGCAAAGGTAAAAGAAGAAAATCATCCCCCCCATCATAGAAACTAAAAACAAATTGAAAGATATAAAGCTAATTGAAATTGAAATAGCGAAAATACAAAAATAAAATAAAATATCCCAAACGCTCAAATAAAACCCATAACACAAAAATTATACAGTGAAATATAGAAAATCACAAACAAATCAGCTTTTAGCCCACTCAGCTGGGGCTGCATAATACATCAACTGCATTTCTGCAGAGGGGCAAGACTCCTACAATGAGCATCCTGGGTATAACACTAAACAGTCTAATAGTGAGGCTCCAGTTATGCTGGAGCTTTGTGGAATGTGGAGTACCCCTTTATTGCCACCCCTCCCAGGTCCACTCTGGCCCAGAGTAATAGCATTTGATAGGGTCCTATCTATGGGTTAAATTGAACTAAACTGTGTACTTATGTGAAACTGAATTTTTCAAATAGAACTGTGGACTCGGTAGTAATGGCAATGTAGGGGTATACCACATTCCCCAAAGCTCCAGCATTACTGGAACCTCACCATCAGATTGTTTAGTGTCATAATCAGGATGCTCATTGGGATGATCTTACACCTTTGCAGAAAAGCAATTGGTGTATTCAACAGTTCCAGCCGACTGGGCAAGTGGCATAGTTTTATGGGCGAATGTAATGATAGTGTTAGTAAATTCTAAAATAAAAACTATTCATAGAAGCTGAGAAACCCCCTCTCTCCTTGAGGAGACATAAACTTGTTCTCCAATATTATACTTAACTCATTTCATGCCCCCCAAACCCTGCCTATAAGTACATCATAGAAATATGATACAAAAACCTATTTGAAAATAATGCAAAGGCCATCAAACATCTTCATCTCATCATCCTCATGTCGTGCCACCAGCATGGATCTCCCTGACCCTCTCTTGCCACCCTTCTCTATTGTCCATTGCTTCCAGTAGATCTTCAAGGCTACATCCTGTATTGGTACAGAGCTGTTGTATGTAGGTACTATTTACCAACCCCTCCGCTCGGGCAGGATATGACACAAGGTCAGTTTTTAAGCGGAGTTTAACAGGTTTGAATTCAGAGTTTTCCTTCTCCTAGACTAGTTGCCTCACCAAGGCTGAAGAACCTAGTCCGTCCTACTATTTATCCATAGCTGGAGGGAGAATAAGGGGGTTCATACCTTTCCCAAGGGTATTTTGCCCGAAAGTGAACGTAATAGCGCAACTGGAGTACGAACTCGCGTACTACGATTCCGCAGTGCATCGCTTTAACCATTACACCAGTATGTAGGTTCTACTTGGTCGTCCTGCCTTTGCTTGTCCATGTGAAGGAATCCACCGGGGTATGTCACTTTTGAGTTCATCCCTACTTCTTCAGCAGTGTCCCACAATGTCTGATTCATCTAACTTGGATAGTTTTCATGATGAGTGGTAAGTGGTGGCCATACAGCTGCTGCTTTGTGGGGGTGCTGCCTCCAGGACTTGTTCAATATTGCTTGCAGCATTCTTTTGTAGTTGCCATCAAGCTTTTTCTCCATGCGTTTAGTTAGCGTCCATGTAGTGCATCCATACAGCAGTAATCTTCATCTAAGAATTCAAAACCTCAATGAAATCAAAATCAACCCCAAAATAAAACATAATACTATCCTCCTAAAAACAGCACCATGGATCATAAATCAACTAATAGTAAAACTAGAACTAACCAAATTATCCAAAACCAAAATGCACCCAACACTTTTCAAGAGAAATTCCTCAACATCCACGATAACTTCCCTTATCATCACATCTATACAGATGGGTCCAAACATGTAATGAAAGTTGGTTGTGCTGCTATCTTCCCAAACCAAGAACTGCTAGAATATCTCCCAAATGAATCATCAATCTATAGTTCAGAAGTCACAGCTATTGACCTTGTCATGAATGTTATAGTTAACCACAAATCCTCTTAATTTATTATCTACTCAGGCTCTAAATCAGTTCTAGCACTACAGAACAAAGGTGCATCACGTCCTCTCATCCCAAAACTCCTAGATAAAATGAACACTCATTCTAAAAATAATAGGATCATTCTCACCTGGATATCAAGTCACATTGGTATACATGGAAATGAAATGGTAGATAAAGCTGCAAAAGCACTCCTGACAGACATATTCAATACAAAAATCCCATCAACTGATCTAAAACCAATTATCAACAAATTCATATGTGACAAATGGCAAAAATCACGGAAAGACTAAATAGACTATAAGCTTCACCATATACAAGATAGCATCGGTGAGTGGCTGGTAAGTTACAGAAGAAAGGGAAAAGAAGAGGTGATACTTTTCAGATTTCTCATTGGCCATACCAATGTCACTCATTCACTAAAAAGGGAAGACACTCCAATATGCTCAATGTGCAAACACATTATCTTAAACTGTGACAGTTTCACGCAAACTCATCCAAAATACTACTAGACTTGTAACCTTAAGGACCTTTTCAAAAATGCCAAACCAGAGGACATCTTAAGTTTTCTAAAAAAAAACCAACCTTTTCACTAAAATCTGACCAAATCAACTTTTTCACAAAAATCTGACCAAATATAATAAAGCATATAATAACTGCCTAAACAGTTAAACCCAAACAAAAGACAAAACTAATCTAACTCATTCTGGCATTAAATGGTCCTCAGAAGTTGATATGCCATTAAACAAAACTAAATCTCAGTTAGGTAATTATTCAACAATTGCAAAATACTTTAAGTTAAATTTACTTCTCTAGCAATATTAAATACCTTATTTTTTTTTATCATTCTGGTTAAGATGAACAGAGCTTAGTCACTGAATAAATTGACATAGAATCGAGTAAATAGTGTGATTAGAACCTGTTTTTGAAGAATAGTTTCAAGCCAAGAAAAATAAAAGAAATGATTGGAAAAACAGCATTTATTCTTAGACACAAATACAACTCATGTCGGTTTAAATATACTTTGAGATAATTAATTTGATTGTTTCAATTTCTCTACTGCTTATTTTCTCTAGTCGTGCATATCTTCAGAAAATTTTCCATTAGCAGATGAGTGAAAGAGATATGTTGAATAAAATATACTTTTAAATATATCCTGGTAATTCTGCCTGATCCCTTACACACAGATATATGATTTTAATTTGATTCATATCAGCATAAAACAAATATAGCCTCTTACTGATATATAAAATACAAATATAGACACCATACCTTGAGGCACCTAATTAATATCATTACAAATATAGATCTCATCATATTTGCAGATATAGATTTAACATTTTGTGACCATTCAGATGGGGGACAGCTTAAATGGTCACTGCCTCAAAGTTAATATTCTTGTTGGTTAAGTCCTTTATAGGCTAATTCTCCATGCTTCAGTGCTCAAATTGTTTTTGAAGAGAGCAAGAAGTCCACTGGGATCTTCAGAGAAGATTTTGAGAATATGCCAGTAGACATATTGATCAATTCTATTCCTCTCTGTTTTGTATTAACCTTTTTCACGCTTTCATATAACCAAAGTGAAATATATATATATATATATATATATATATATATATATATACACACACATACTCAAAAACTTCTTACTGTTCTGACTGATATCAGTATGCAAGTATTACTAATACACAGGTGTTAAAGACAGTACACTTTGGGATATATATATATATATATATATATATATATATATATATATAAGTTTTTCTGAATTATCTTCATGGAAAAAAAATGGTATCGTCATATTTTTAGAGAGGCTAATATGTTTCAGGTAAAAGTAAAGAGGATTTTAGAAGTTTGTGTACTATTCTAGATATTTTTTCTGACAATTGAATATTTTCTTTGTGCCTTTGATATTGTCAATCAAATTTTAGCCGATCAATTATATGACCCTTAATTAGGTGGACTGCCTATATAAAATTATTGCAATTAATTTTTCATGATATTGGTTGACTAAGACATTCATGAACCCTGTTGGTAGGGCTTAAAATACACTGGTTGTATCTCCTGCAGAAGGTTAAATCCGCATTCAAATGGGGTGTTCTGGTGATGACACTAAATTGCATCTGATGGTGAGACTCCCATTCTAGAGATCTGGGGGAATGTTGTGTACCTATTCAATTCCATTACTCCCAGATTCACTTTGACTTGGAGTGGTAATATTTGTTAGAATTCCCTTCATTGGTCAAATAATCATTTACTTAGGATTATTATTAGTTACTTGAAACCATATAACTGTGTCCAAATTATTTGTAATTGAGAAGAATGCTTGGTATACATAACAGGGTGCAAAAAAAAAACTCTTTAGAAACTGTACAAAAGACGTAAATATGAATGTACACTAAATGCAATAAAATAACCATACATGGATTGACATGCTATTAAATCAGTAAAAATGTTTATTTGGTTTATGAAGTAAAAATAAAGCATAATTTTAGGTAGCTTGATAATTCTACAACTTTTTTTTATCTTTCTGATCAAAGAACTGCTGTAGGTACTTTTTGCAGTCTTTGAGGGAATTAAGTTTTCTTGAATTTTTTTATTTACCCAAATTTTGTAAAAGTCAAATGAAAATGTAATCCGAAGGTGCAATACTCAGTAAAGGGAAACTTCCAAGCTAAGCTGTAGCAATTTTTACTTGGTTTTCAAAGAAACATCATCTTTCATTATTCTAGTGAAATATTATACTCTTTCTCTAAACTAAAGCTGTTTTCCATGATTATGTTGCTGAGTTGATAAATATGTCAATCCCATTAACTTTTAGAAATAACTGATGTGACACAAACAAGGCAAGAATGACAAAGGCAAGAGGGTAAAATTTAAATGCCAACTTTTATTTAGCAATAAATATATGAGAAGGAATTTGAATAAAGTTCATTGTTGTATCAAAGGTATAGACTTGGCTGTCTCATAGTTTTTGGTGATAGTGAAGCTAGGTGAGCTTGGACAGATTGTTAGGGCAGCTATGTGGCCAGGTATCTGTAGATGGCTGGGGATTCAGATGTGTTGAATTTCAGAAGCAGACTAATAAACATCCCAGTCATTGATTTGGCAGTTAACTGTGGCTTGGTAGATGTTAGCTTTGAATGAGTTGATGAAATGTTGTCAGTTCAAGCTGTGTCATTAGCTTATGGACTAAAGCCATGAAGTGAGCAGCTTGAAGTCATATGGCTAGAGTTGTGATGAGTCACTATTCTGATTATAAAGTTGATGGGATTTGATTAGTTTCATCTGCTGGTGGACTGGTTCTTTACTCACAGTGTTTGCTCCATCTTGTTGACTGCTAATATGTCATTGTTCTTGTGATGTTGATAAGTTTACTGCTTTGAAAAAGGCAGTAGAGGGTAGATAAGGCTTGTCCTTGTTCTAAAAGGAACAGTAGAGTTTAGGGAAACTTGTAGCCTTGGAAAGGATAGTTAAGAAAAAAAGGCTGAGCTGCTCTCCTCACTGCTCATTCCTGGAAAAGGAGGTGATGATATCTGATCATCTGAGGGCTGCTGAAAGAAAGCAAGAGATAAGAAGAACCACACTGATTTTCTTCACCTGAGGCTGGGCAAGCCTACTCTGAGTCAGTTTGATATTTTTGGCTAGTATTTATACTGAGACAGGGTTACAACAGCTCAGAGGTTTTTTGTTAAACTTCTGGTTTCTAAGGAAGTAGGAGCAGTGTCAGGTTACAACAATTAAGGTTTTCAAATTTGGTATCCTAGAAAGATTTCATTGAAGGCTCCCTTCTAATCTGATACAGTATCCCCTTGTTTAGATGAAGACTGGCCTTAGTTATGGTGAGTATTTGTGCATTCATTTGTCCGATGATTTCTTGTATTCTTTGATGATATAAAATATCTACTTTCCATTGCCCATCAGTTTGTGTAGAAAATGGAATACCTCCATTATAATGTAGTTGCAATTAACACAAGGATGTATGTCCCAATAGTTTTTTTTTTTAAGTTAACTTATGTGAAAGTTATTAACATAACTAAGCTGATGCAAATGGTTTTCAACATATGATTTGGATATTTTCCTTATGCCACCTATTGTATAATGTTGATTATCCTCAAATGATTTCTCCAATCAAGAGATTACTTAGGAATAATCAACTTGGGCATGGAGCATTTCAACTATAAAAACCATTTTTGATTGCTTAAAGACCTTTTTTTTTCAGTTAATACAATAACACGTAGTAAATATCTAGATGCATATCAAATAGTATTGATGATCATTATCCTCGAAGCCTGCTGACAGCATGAGTTCCCTTGACTCTTTCTCTCTATCTGTTCCTACTTGTTATCTTTCTTGGTAGGTTCTCTAGACTGCATGCAGTGCCAGGACAGAGCTGATTAATGTAAGTTTTGCTACTTGGTCAACACTTGTGCGTCCATGTGTTGGAGTTGATAGAAGAAAGTTGTTTATGAGTTTTCCTTACTTACCCAACAGTGTACAGTATGTCTTGTTCATCTTACTTGGATGGCTTGTGAAATGGGAGGTAAATGGCAGTACAGCTGCTATTTTGTTGGTTGCTACTTCCAGGATTTGTCCAATATAGTATGCAGCATCTTTGTGTAGTTTCCATTTAGCTTTTTCTCCAAGTATTTCATTGGAGTCAAAGTGGTGCAGCCATACAATAGTATTGACATGTCTACATCTTAGAAAAATTCCTGTTGTATCTTACCAGATATCAAATCCCCAATACAATTTGTTAGACTAAATAAAACTTAATTCCTAAACTGTAAGCTATGTATTTAAACACCAAACATACAACATTTGTCTAAGATTCTGTTGCTAAGTAAAAATTATCATTTTTTATGGAATTAAGAAAATGTACTTTTCATAAGTAGTTTGGTATAGAAAAAAGTGATACATTTTTGGTCTTCAAGAAGTTTGATTGGAATAGAAAGGTTTTTCAAGAAGTAAAGATTATTAATTTTTCATAACACAGTTGAAAAAAAATGAATTTATTCAATGTACTTGAATGTATGGAAAACTTTGTCAGAAGATTCACAACTAAATTTGGATTGTCTTAAGGAATTTCTTCTCAGGTAGACAATAGTATCTGGTGAGAATGCTAAGATTTATATTAAAGTATTCAAATGGAGGTGCCCGTGGTGTAATTGTTATCGTCGTAGGAAATTAACACGGCGACGCGAGTTCAAATCCTGGACGAGACTGGTTGCATTTCACATAGCACTAATACCCTTGGGAAAGGTATGAATCCAATTATACTCCCTCCAGCTATGGGTAAATAGTAGGACAGACTAGGTTCTTCAGCCTTGGTTAGGCAACTAGTCTAGGAGAAGGAAAACTCTGAATTGAAACCTGTTAAACTCTGCTTAAGAAATTGACCTTGTGTCATATCCTGCCCAAGCGGAGGGGTTGGTAAATAGGATTAAAGTATTCAATTTTGATAACATTGAATAATTAAGTGACTCTATAACAGTTTAGATTAAGACAGAAATAATTTTTTTATTTTTAAAGTAAAGATGGCCTATATATGAGTATATGTCAAATAGTAAATAAAATTGTTCTGTTATGTTCACTTTGAATTCTTAGATGTCTAAATATAGGTATAGAAAGAAAAAACAAAGCAAACTTTTCCCCTTTCTTTAGTGATACATTTAGTGTAGATGAAAAAAGACTTCTGAACATCATTTCTTTCATGGCCGGCTGGAGATGACAAGCAACTTTTTGGTGAAGACAGATTAGACCACAATACAAGATGGCAGTGAAGCAAAGTTATGACTTTTTACTAAGTCTCACTGAAGCATAGTTAAATCCAGAAACAGTCTTCTACACTTCTTTTTTTTGCCTTTTGTTTAGATAAATATTTGACTTGTCATTGCTTAGCTTTTATTGATTCTTTGCCTGTAATATTTCATGCTTTTTATGTTTTTCTTATGAACTATTCATAGTGCAAATTTAAAACAAACTTTTGAAAGCAAAACTTTTTAATATCTAAATTAAACAACTTTTTTATACTTAGTAAAATCTTACCTACTAGTTTATAGAGCATGCTTATATATATATATATATATATATATATATATATATAATGTTTTGAAAAAAGCTCAAAGACCTCCTTTTACAACTAGAACAAAATAAAAAATAAACAAAAATAGGTGAACATGAGAATGTAAAGTATCTGAATAATCCTCTAATTCAAAGTTCTAAAGATGGCTGGGTGAATATAAAATGTGGTAAAATAAATTTGCTAATACATCATTTCCCATAAGAAAGAAATGATATAAGTAATTAGAAAACGAAACAAACATCCACACAAAACATGTTTTTCTGTACAAAAAGACACCCATCATATTGTGTGTGTAAAAATTTGTTATTTTGTTTTTATTACTTTGATATATATATATATAACCAATCTCTTCTTTAGGATATGCAGAAGGTCAGTTTTTAAGCAGTGTAAAGCTGGTTTAAATTCAGATCTTCCTTTCTAGATTGGTTGCCAAACTAAGGCTAAAGAAACCAATCTGACCTAATATTTACTCAGAGCTGAAAAGTGGAGAAAAGATGGATTTATGCTTTTCCCAGCGTAAAGAGATGTGCAAGCAGTCTCATCCAGATTTTGAACTTTGGTTGGTGATTCCATTTCCAATGATATGTTATACTAAGTGCACCTCCTTACCAAGCAATTTTTCTCTTTCTCTCTCCCATGTGTATATATATATATATATATATATATATATATATATATATATATATATATATAAAAAATTACATTTGATTTAAGATGCATTGAAATAACTAATTTGGGAGGATGTTCCTTTTCCTGTTTGTTATAATAAAACTTAAAGTAACATGTGAATCAGAAAGACAACTCCAAATTTGTTTAATAGATTTTTATATAACTTCCTGAAAAGAACTTGTTACAAAAAGGAAAACAACTTTTGTCCATTTGGATAGTAAATTCAGTTCATTAATATTCATATGAGGCAGAGTTTGAAAAAGATCTTTTGTTTGAATGTCTTTTACAACCATGCATTTAGTTTAGTCTGTATGACAGTAATTGTCTAGTAAGTAGAATATTCAAGAGACACATTGTTTACTGTAACTGGCTGAAGTTGAATGAATTGGAGAATATGTTGTTTCCTTGCTGCTAATAAGCCTTAATACCTCCACTATGTCTAATGACTTAAGTTTCATTTTTGGTTTTTATTGTTGGCAATTGTTCAGCATAAAAATGAAGAAAGATTGTTGGATGGTGATTGGCTCTTTTATCACTTTGTCATGTGACCTTCTTTTGACTACATCTGCACAATCATTGTCTGCCATATGAACACATAAAAATCAGTTTCTGAAGACTACTTGAATTTTGTTAAATATTTTTAGTGGGTTAATTTTTTTGTTGAATAATGATGTTTATTTTTTATTTCAAAGGTGAAGTTCCCATAAACATTTCCTTTTTCTTTTTACCTGAATATTCCTATTTTAGGTATCAGATATACATGTAAAGTAGATGAGCTAAAATTTGAAAATGTACAACTTGATTAACCAAAGAGTGTTAATATTTTCCTATTAATGACATGGATGATTTCTTATGAGTTATGAGTTTTTGAGAACATATATATTTTTACATGGAGATATTCTTTTTTTGATGAAAAATTTTGAAAACTTAAAAAACCAGTGAATGTTTCTTAGATGTTTAAAAGAATGTCACATTCATTCAACATAATAAACTTCAAGTATCACTGATTTATTCTGACTTTTATGTGTGTGAATAAATAACAAACATATGTTGATGAAAATATTACTTTGTAGAGTATCAAATTAGTTCTCTCTCTCTCTCTCTCTCACACACAACCATTTATAACTAAAATTTCTATAAAAAATATTACTATTTGTGTCTTCCTGTGTGAATGATTTATAAATAAAACAAGCCATATAAAATGTTGTGGTTTTAGAAGGATAAATTTTGTCTGGATCTCTGAGAATTATCATTATTATTTTCTCATGTACTCAGACTAGTGTTCTCATCTTGGGATGCAAAATATTTTGGCTATTTTACCTTTTGCTATTCCTTAGATATGTCATAGTTAACTTTTAATGGCAGACACCAAAGGGAAGTCAGAAGAAGTTGGAGATTCATAAATAATATGAACCAGTTATATTTGTATATAACTTGAAATGTCAACTTAAAAACAGCTGTTTGTTTTTGGAAATTGATATCACTATACCAGAAAATGGTTAAAAATACCTTTTAAAATTACATTTTTATTTTAAATTCATATAATTCATTACTCATATTAAAACATGAAAAAGAGAGTTGTATTACTTGTTTTATTTGTTTGCATAAACTTTAATGCTTAAAATTTAGTCAAACAAATTGTAATTTTTATTTCATAAAAAATGGTTGAATAATGAATTTTTTGACTTGAATATTAAATAACAGAGTTGATTTAAAGTTACAAAAAAGGGAGAAAATTAATGAAAATTCTTATTTTGTTCTAGTTATACTTTTTAAATAGATGACCAGTGAATCCATTTGGCTCCCATTGTAACAGTGGTCCATAAATATATAAATGCCCTGAAGGATTCTGATTAGTAGTTATCTCTGTTATATCAAGAATTTGGATGATGAAAAAATTCTTCACCACAGATATGGACTCCATAAAACTAGTCGCAAATTATATTTTAAATTGTTTTATTCTCAAACCTAAAGCATTATAAGTGTATTACTCTAAATCTTGCTACACAGTTTACACACACACACACACACACACACACACACACACACATATATATATATATATATATATATATATATATACAAACACGAAGAGAATTTTTCTAATATATAAATGAGAATAGAATTGGTGAGAATCGCAGGTAAGAGAAGTTGGAAAAATGAGATGGTATTACAAAGTTTGGTGGTAGGGAAGATATTTTAGTTGAGTCTCCACTCTCTAAGAACCAATATTAGTATTAGTACATCTGTCATAGAATAACACTAGATAAGCAGAAAAAAACAAGATAAACTCATTTGCTCATACAAGAATATTTAATATTTTATAGGAACATTATACATGCAAGTAACATTAAAGAAAAGAATAGACAAATGTGTCTTAATAACCAGAATTATACACATATTGGTCCATGAACAAGCAGTATGTAGAAGAGGTACACAATGATAAAAAGGCTTACTTCTTAAGTGTAGGTAATATGGCCATGTAGTTTTACCATTCCCTGGCAGAGGCAGAGACAACATTGCTGCTGGTCAAAGATTAGAGGTAAAAAGAAGTAGTGGGTTTCTTGACTGTTCTTTGACACCCTACAGGGCCCCCAATGAGTATGTTAATTCTCTGGGGGAATGATTTATTGTATCCCTACAATGGCATTGATTGTGAAAGGATCTAAGAGGAAAGATGCGGTTGGTGGTTTTGTTTCTGCAAAGTATGTTTTATTAAAAAAAGGTTGAAAAAAACCTAACATTTGAAAGTTGTATGTTTTGTTATTGTATTTCAGCAAAAAGTTTTATCTATTGTCCTTGCCTCCTAAAAATATATTTTAGAAATAATTACCTTCACTTTCAAAATCTGTTAATAATTAATAGTAGAAAATAAAAGATTAAATTCTGGTGCATTGCTTCATAGCATAGAGACTTTACTCAAATCTTTTTATATGGCATTTGATATGAAATAGCTGAACAAAATGATAAAAAAATTTATTTCCTATTTTTATATAAAATGGATTCTATGGTTGTCATATTTGTTCCTGTATTTGACATTTTTGTTTCTGTGTTAGCTTATGTATGATGGGATTATATTGTTGAAAGAATCAATTGTGCTGAAGGAATTTTGATAGCAATTTTTTTCTAATCTCCTCTCATCAAAAATTTGAAACAATAGTATTTATAAAGACATCTCTTAAAGATTTACATTGTGTATGAATAGGCAGTTAACACTTGAATATGTACTCTACTGATACAAAGACTCTAACAGGGGCTTTATTGCTGTTCCTTTGAGTCAATTTACTTCTAAATGGATGTCTCACAGTTGTGAATCTGTGCTAGATAAAGATATTAATAGGGCCACATCAGATCTGATGAATGTATATATCCTTTTTATATAAAATGCTGAGTCATAGGCAGTAATTAAAATTGTGTTCCTTTTCCTTTAAAAATTTTTTTTTGATGATGAACAAAGGTTGAATTTAGTTGAGTACAAAAGAAATAGTCTTAATTGTTTTGTCACTTTTGTTCAGCTTTATATATATAAATAAACAGTGTGTGCATGAATACATCTTTATGCTTCAGAAAGTACATATATGATTGTTAATTGCAGTTAATTCATTTACATATTTCAAGTTGTCCCTCAGTAAAAATCTCTGAATTCCCTGTTTATGACCAGGAAATAACTGTTTTGAATAGACGTTTGAACTGATGATTTAATTAGTTCCAGTCATAGATTTCTTTTAAATAATTTCCAAAAACTGAAGTTTAAAATATCATGTGTGCATATATATATATATATATATATATATATATATATATATATATAATTTCTAGGAAAATTCTGATGAGACTTGAAAAGACTAGCGAAGATTGGGAAAAACCTCTGTTATAAGTGATAAGTATTGGTCACCTGTATCATAGTATTTATTTTTAAAGGACTTTGACCCTACATAAATACAAAAAATGTAATTTGATTCCATGATGTGAGAGTAGAATAACATTATTTCAGGAAACCAAGTAGTCATCATATTAAAATTGGTTGCCTATTTTAATGGGATAAAGCTCAGACTTAAAAGTTAAAGTGATTGTGAGTGACAAGAATATCTAAACTTTCAAGTTGAAGTTTACATTCACCATCCAACCTCCTGATGTCATCATCCTGTGAGTTAATTCAAACCTGATTTAACCTTTCTATGCTGGGCCCATGTACATTGACTGGAAAGTTATGAATACAAAATGAATGATAATATGATGAAGCTGTACTATGATAGAAAACCAACAAAATCTGTTGGTATTATAGATAATAGCTAGGGACACTGGGTTAGTGGTAAATCAGGACTGTAACACTGCCTGAACCCAGTCATCATTTGATAGAGGCTTTGTTGGCAGTAGCACAGCTGTTGTTTTTGGCAGCAACATGAAATTATGAAATTCTATTATGTTGAGATAGGTGCACTCAAACAAGTGTGTGTGTGTATATATATATATATATATATATATATATATATATATATATATATATATATATATATATAATCAATGAGCTGATGTTTTTGTATCTTTTTCATGGTTATCTTTGGGGCTTGGTTGATATTTTTTATCCAAATATATATATGTATAAAAGTAAATTGTATATATACTATGTGTGGAGGTATATGTATGTGTGTGGGGGGATACTATATAGGTATTTTAATCTAAGTATTGACCAAGCCTAAAAGAAGTCCTTCCTAGATAAGTGCAAAACCATCAGCTAATTGATAGGAAAAAAGAAATAAGAAATAGAATAATTTGAATTTTTATTACCTCTATTGATTTATATCTTTGCAAAATGTCTGACTTGGAAATTTTCTTTACTGTTAAATAAAACACTGATTTTGTAGTTTTCACTAAGTTTCTAAAGTGCATGGGTTTATATGAAAAGGAACATTTCTAATACTTACTTCCTTTCCCTGTTTGTTTTTGATGCTAGTATTGACCATTTAATCTTTTTTTTATTCTTCAAATAAATATTTTATTGTTATGCATCATGTAAGCAAAATTTGATATGTTTGGCAAATTTACAAACAACTTCAAATAAAAATATTCAACCATTATTTCAGTGTTATCATAATTTAAATAGCCGCTAATATTTTGTCAGTAAGTTGCGTAACACCCTTAAAATTGGACTTTGACAAAAGATATGCAATGAACTTATTGACTAAAATTGAATTCATACTTACAAATGTTTCCTAAGTTTGGAAAGATGAGTATATCATTCTCAACAAATTACTGACTGGTAATCGCCCAATTGCAGATATTTTAGATATTCGGATGTTTTTTTAGAACAAATTACCATACAAACTCATGTATGAAGTGGAGTTTTAATTTAATCTCTCCATTAGTTAAGTTTGGTAGAAATATAGGCACAATAGAAAATCTGAGAAGCAACTCTGAGCTTTAAACCTGAAAACATCAGATATTACAAGTAAATGGAAGATATGATTATGTATTAATTAATAATAGGAAGTTGTACTTTGCCTTCAGTAGATTATTACCAGTTTATTGTCTTCTTTCTTTAGAATATTTTTTCACTTTTTTATATTCTTGGTACAAACTAAATTAAATTGAGCATGTTTGGATCTATGTAATGATTAGAAATCTTTGATATTTTTGCATTAACCATATCAAGCTGATATTATGAATAGGTTATACATAATGCATCAATAGTGTTAGCACTGATACAAGGGCAGCTCATCTGAATGATTACTATGAGTAACCAAATGTATGGTTATTTCATAGCCTTTTTTGTTCTATTACATTTCAAAAACTAAAGTAGACCTTTGCATGTAGCATAGAAAAAGATTTCTTGACCCAAACTCATGCACTGATTTACACACAAGATTGGTTTATATATATATATATATATATATATATATATATATATATATATAATTAGACAAGTGGTTGCCCAAAATAAGTGAGAAAACTAAAAAATTTGCTATATACTCTCATAAGTAGAGCCAATTAAAAATATTAAAAGGACCACATCAGATCTGATGAGCATATATAAAACTCTGATTCATAGATAGTAATTAACATTGTGTCTCTTTTTGATATTTGAAGTTGATATAATACACACACACACACACACACACACACACACACAAGGGAGTGAAAAGTTATTGGTTACACAAAGTAGGGAATGACCTTGAGTAATGAAATATCTTCATGTTATTTCAGATATTCATCTCACTGTTAAATGCACTTGTCACTTATTTCTTAAGTTTCTTTAATTCATTTTTTAAAAGAATTGAGTCAAAATTTTAAATTTGTCTTGGTTAGGCTGAAAACTTTTCAACTTGGTTGTTCATGTATAATATTTATTTTTCATGTTATAATAGTGGATAGCAAAGACATGAACAATTTTCATAAAGTTTAAAGCTAACTTTTTAAGATTTTCAGTGATAAGAATATATAAACAGAATTTAAAATGCTAAAGAGGTTGACAACAATCCAAGTTATTTCTTTGAATAAATTGCAGGATTATAAATGATTTAAAAGACTGAATTTTATTAACTTTTTTCAAAAACACAAAATGGGGAAAAATTATCGAATCATTGTTGGCTGAATTAAAAAATTTTCTTGAAATATGTTTCCTCTTAATATTTCATCCTTCGGACTTGTCTATTTCATCCAAACTAGTAAACTTCTGCATGTTATTTATTGTCAATCTTTTGCTATCTTCCTGACAATATGCTTTGAAACTGTACTTCAATTTTCTTTTGCTTCACTTCTCCCATAGTCTGACAAGATATGGATAGATTTACTGGTATATGCAGTCAACATGATTTTATCACTAGTTTCTGTCATATCAAGTTTACGTCAGTTTTTAACATGGTAAAAAATAAAAGCTGGATTACTTTATCTTTACTTAAGGATAGACAAAGTTTTGAATTTGATTTGTGCAAAATCTTGTTTGAAAATTTATTTAAAATTTTTTTTTTTGTATTTTTGTCTTTTAGATGCTTTAACATTTCTGAAAGCTTATTTCTTACCCCCCCCAAAAAAAAACAACCTTTTAATTTTTATTCTTTTAGAAGAATACAATGTTTTACTTGAGTACATTGTAGAAATGACAAACATTTTATAGTATTAAGAACAATTTCAATTATGAAGAGTTATACATAACTGCAGGTAATTGATGTAAATAGTGAAAAACATCAAAGAACTAATTAAAACTTATTTCTTGCCGTTCAAACTTGTGGCACTGATTTTGTACAGAAATGAAGAGACAAGATTAGCATACAGAAGATGTTAAAAGTTGATAGTAAAATAAGATAATTTTTGCTTTCAGCTGATGACTCAAATACTAAGGAGACCAAAGTTATATAGTTTTTATTTTAGTAAAAAACAAACACGAGAAAACATTTATTGTCCAAACAATTTTTTAATTGCCCTCATTTAACATAGTTGTCCATCTTCAAGCCAACTTTTCAATCCTCTCCTTGTAAAAAGTAGCTAACTTTGATGTGACAAAATCTGATAGCTTTTATTTAACTTTATCAATATCTCACTGAGTTTGAGTACTTAGAAAATGTTCTGAAGATCTGAACATAGTTGTTTGATGGATCAATATGTGGTTAGCAGAATGGGTGGTAGATAGGGTAAAACTTCTCTGCCTAAATCTATGATCTTTTGCAAAGTCTTTTTTGCTGATGGCAGTTTATCTGATGTTGTGCTACAAAATTGTGCTTTTTTAATTGACCAGTGATGGATATTTTTCAGTTAAAGTTTCACTCAGATTCTAATTGTTTATAGTAGATATTGGTTGTGATGGTTTTCACCTTGTAACTCAAAGTGGACTATACTTGTAGCAAGACATTTTGAAGGTTGTACTTATTTTGATGCAGGAACTGATGTGTGACATAGTTCATTTTTGCTTATTAAAATAGAGAACCCATTTCTTGTTCTCAGATACAAGTGGATAGAGAAGGTACACTTAATGGTTATCATCATAGGAAATTAAATCTGGGATCCAAGTTCAAATCCAGGATGAAGTTGTTTGCATTTCGCTTTACGCAAATATCCTTCAGAAAGACATGAATCTATTAGTTCTCCTCTTACTTATGGGTAAATAGTAGAGTAGTGTAGTCTCTTTTGACCTGATTAAACAACCAGTCTAGAAGAAGGAAAACTCTGAATTCAAACCAGTTGTATTCTACTTTAAAATTGATCTTGTGGTACATCATGCCTGTGGTGGAGGGGATGGGTAATTACATACTATTTAATGAAGAAATGTTTCTTTTTTTTGTCTGCCCAGCAAAATGTGATAACTGAACATCTGTTCATCTTCCAAATTTGTTGAAAATGTTCCTGTACAATAAACTTTTGAATTCAGTTATTCTGATAATGCTTCAACAAATCACCATTGCAGGCTGGTCTTCAAAAATGATGGGCATTGGAGAGGTTGAAATTGCTTAGTGGGGATTTCGTTAACTAACATTGTAATTTGCAGACATTTAGTGTAATTAGATAATTGTTACAAATCCTTTTGACAGCTATTGTATTGTTTACCTAAATGAAATTCATACAATGATAAATGTGACTCTTTATTGTTTATCTCTAATCTTGTATGTTAGTGTATGGAAAAGAAAATACTATGAGATTAGACAATAGAAGCATGTTCTTTGCAGTTGTTGGGATTGTGCATTGTAAAATCATTTTAGTGCTTTTGATAAGATTAAGAAAATAGAGCTTATTTAACTTGCCTTTCAGAAATATAAATTAGACAAATTTAACAACAACTATCGTCTTTCTAATTCAACATCTCAATAAATATATAGGAAAAATGGGAAAACCTTTCATATTTTTTTTACTATGACAGAAAACTTCTATTTTCTTTGAGTAATTATCAACCTTTGTACAAAAACACATATACTCAATGGTAAAACTATACTTTAGCAAGTGATGTGTGTGTCCTATGCATTTGTGTGTGTGTGTGTGTGTGTATATATATATATATATATATATATATACATATATATATATATATATATTTCAAAAGAACAATATATATTAATTCTCAATAAAAATGCTTTGGGCTGAATTACTGATAAGTAAATATAGGAATTAATTAGATTGTGAATTTTTTCATGATGGCTGTCAGTGAGTTATTGATATTTTAAGTTTATAAGGTTCTTGTTTATGCTTTTAGCTAAATTATATGAAACTTTAAAAGTTGGTTATCAACATTTTCAATTAGATTACATCCATTTTGTTAGGCCATTTATAATATTTTTTTAAAATAGTTGAAGCTACAAAGCATAATCCAATCATTAGTAGATTGATTTTAGCATTCAGGTCAATGAGTGATCATATATCTTCCACTGAGATACTACAAAAAACACAAGAACCTAGACAACTACATTTGTATATAATTGTATATCAGAGAATAATTGAAGTTTTTGCCTCTCTCTTCAGGAAAATGTGTTTTTATTATACATGAATTTTAGATAGCAGAAAGGAATATAATAATATATTGTTAGATATTGACTAATTACTGATGTGATTTCTTTGTTGATATATATATATATATAGCATTTGAGGCAATTTGTTGTCTAAAATAAATTTGAAATATTTTCAAAAGTGCTCAATGCCCATTTATATATATATATATATATATATATATATATATATATATATATATATATATATATATATATAATGAAAATAAATAAATATATGCACTTGGTTCGACACATAACCACTTAGTGATTTACTGATGACCAACACTCTCATAATATATATATATATATATACACTATGGTTGAAGTGAAATAATTTCCTAAGTGTTAGAACTTATCTAGCACCATCTGAATGAGAATATATATATATATATATATATATATATATCACAAATGATATGGAACACAATACTTAGCTAAAAGGGACAAAATAGAACTATATGTGATCTGACTTGATCTTGCCAATGCATATGGTTCAGTTCTATACCACTTAATCCAAATGGCCCTCGAATTTTTCAACTTCCCTAGCAAGGTTGGGGAAATCATAATGAAATACTTCAATTCAGCTTTCATGAAATTTACTGTTAAAAACTATACCACCAAGTGACAGGTACTTGCGATCGGCGTCATGATGGGCTGTGTGATTTCCCCACTTCTTTTCGTTCTGGCCATGGAACTCATTTTACGAGGTGCAGCAAATATGTCAAAAGGAGTAATGAAAAATGAACATCTGACTCTTCCTCCTTCCAGAGCTTTTATGGACAACATCACCATTCTTGTCCCATCCCAAATTGCTGCCGATGGTTTACTACAAAGGTATTATGACCTTTTCACATGGGTGAGAACGAAGGCTAAGCCAAAGAAAGGTCAAAGCCTATCATTAGTCAGAGGATCTGTCAGGGAGATCCATTACAAAATTGGGGGTGATAAGATCCCAACAGTCAGGGAGAAGCTGGTAAAGAGTCTCCGACATCTTTATTCAATCTCGCTGACTGATCATCATAGGGGTACAGAGGTCCAGAAAGTAGCCTTGAAGGGGCTTAAATCAATTGTTAAAACTTGTCTACCCAGAAAGATGAAGGCTTAGTGTTACCAACATGGCCTGCTACCCCGTCTTTTTTGGCCCTTACAGATGTACGAGATTGCGATATCTCCTGTTGAATGGATTCAGCAGTATAGTAACAAATACCTGTGTAAGTGGCTCGGAGTTCCTCATTGTTTTTTGAAAGTGGGTTCATATACCAATTCTGGAAACCTACAGCTCCAAATATCCTCACTGGTAGAAGAATTCAAAATTGGGAAAGTACGCCTTCACATGATGATGAAAGACTCAGTTGACGAGATCATTCAGAAGATGTATCCAGAAATAAAATCAGGTATGAATTGGTCAGCCATTAAGGCCACCCAGGAGGCAGAATGCTGCCTACGAATCAAAGACATCATAGGCATCACTCAAACCAATTGAGCTGGGCTGGGTAGCACGAGCAAAAAGGTATTCTCCAAAGTGGGCCCAAAAGGAAAAAGAGACATGGTGAGTGAAGAAGTCAGGATGTTTGAGGAAGAGCAAAGAAAAGCCAGTGCTGTTACTCAGGCCAAACAATGTGCTTGGACAAAATGGAATGATATTGAACCAATTAAATTATCATGGAAATCCTTAATTGCAATGGAACAACTGGCGATATCATTCCTTCTTTGCTCTACTTATGATCTCTCACTAAATGCAACCAACCTAGAATTATGGGGATATACCAATTCAGACCTGTGCTTGTTGTGTAAAAGTGATCGGGGTACTTTGTGCCATGTACTATCTGCATGTTCACAATCGATTCAGATGTACACATGGCGACATAACAAGGTGTTAGAGGTGATAATTGAGTTGTTAAGAGCACAATGTGAGTCAGCAAACCAGCAATCTGTTACAGCCAAGGAACCCATAATTCAGTTTCTCAAGGTGAATGTCCTGTGAGGAAACAAAACAATCCCAATATGAAGCTACTGAATGGAGCTAGTGACTGGAAAGTTTCAGCAGATCTCAAGACATCTCTACAATTTCCAGTTCACATTATTCAAACAGAAAAGCAGCCGGACATTGTAGCATGGTCAGATTAAAAAAAAAGTGTCCTCCTCATAGAATTGACTGTCCCCTGGGAAGAAAACTGGGAGGAAGCACACGAGCAGAAGACAAACCACTACGAGACACTGCATGCTGACTGCGTGGAAAAGGGTTGGATATGCCATATGATTCCTATTGAGGTTGGTTGTCATGGTTTTCTAGGACGCTCAGTCATTTCATTTCTTTCAAAAACAATAATCCCTGGCTGCAGTTTGAAAGTTGCCTCAAATTGTCTTCAGATCGCGGTGCAATATGCATCAAGTTGGATTTGGTTGAAAGCGAGAAGTTTTCAGCATGAAGGAAATACATGCGGAACTACCATTTCCATGTGATTACATAAGAAACAGTTACTGTAAACGCATAATAACATTAACAGCCGAAAGTAAATGCGTTTTTTTTGTTTGTTTTTTTTTTTAAATCATAAACTGCAAACTAAAAATGAAGATTAACATCCAATGTAGTCTCTGCTCTTAATTGATCTGGTATATATCTATATATATATGATTCCCTTAATACCCTGTCCAGTGTCAAAAGCTGCTTAGTAGCGCCAGGAGTGGCAGTACCGCCTTGAGCTACCGAAACTATGTTATTACCCCTGGTTGGCAGCTGATGAGGGTAGGTTATCGCACGTGCTTTCACACGTACGATGAAAAAAAAAAAAATGTGTGAGTGTGTGCGTGTGTGTTAAATGATCCATGAATCCATTTGGTTCTTGTTGTAACAGCAGTCCATGAAGATATTGATACTTCTATTAAGGAAGGAGCTTAACTGTTATATTGAGAACTTAGATAATTAAAAAGATGTTCAGCATGAATGCAAGCCCATTTGTGAAAACTTGACTGAAAATTGCTTTATACTCAAATTCAGAGAATATTCATGTAATACTCGCATAAAAATCTTTATGGTGTGCTGGTTTTGGTGGTTTCTATTTATATATGATTTGCATCTTTTGAATATTATCAATGGACTCCTAAACTAATTGGCTAATCTTGATGATACTTGGTATGTGACATCCTTTGATTTCAAGGATCATTTTAAAGATATTGGTAAGTGGATGGGTTTGGCATGCCTGGAACATTTTAACTTAAAATTGATCAGGAAGAGCAAATTTGCTTTCTGAATAGAAATTCCTATATTTTAATATCTCTATATCATCATATGAGAAGATAATCTTCATCAACTAAAGTTATTCTGAAGGCTTGTTTGTTGAAATTTCTAAGAGTAAATGTTTAAAAATACTTGTAAATTTTGATGGGAAAGGTTTTTTTTAATGTAAAAGAAAGCTGTATATGTTCCAAGAAATCAAAAATAGTTTTAGTTGTACAATAAGCATTTAAAATGTTCTCTGATGTGAATTGTTTTCATAGATGCATAAACATTACTTTCAAGTTCTTCCTGAACAAATCAATACTCTAAGGTATAAACTTTGATAATTATAAGGGGAAAAAAGATTATAAAACTTCTTTGCACTGTGTACTAAATGCTATAGTGATTTAACCAAAGCTTTTTATTGAAGTTTTATGAAATTTCTTAAATACTATTTTGTATTAAGGAGTGAAATTTAGAAACTTTTCCATCAAGTGATTTTTTTAAATATTATTCATTTATGTGCATGTTCACTTTAGGTGTCTTATGCCTATGAAGTGGTAAAAATGAAATATGAATTTGTTAGTCTAATTGATGTAGACAAGCCGGTGTTACATGTCATATATGACTTGGTTCACAGTTTGTTTTTGGATGACAGGTTAAAAGTAGATTGGGGCCTGGTGACCAGGGATATATTTCCCAGATATAACCATCCCACTGGACTAAGAATATGCTACAGATATTAGACTATTTTTGGATGATCTTCCATGAATTGCAACCTTGAGTCATGTACTGTATTAGGTAGGAATGCATTAACTCCACACTAAAAGAAAGATGTCATTTTACCTTTGTTTGGAAGCAAATAAATACTGATTTGCATTACTGAGATAAAGAAAAACCTCTACAAGCTTTTTCCATATCCAAGCTGGGTGGTTTCAATTTTTTCTCAGATCTCCAGTTTATATAATTTTTGTTACTGGACTCTTGGGAAACATTTCAAGTGATTTAACAACTGGTCAAACTGTTCCATAATTTTTTGGTTTCCTTGTTGGAGTCAAGATAATTTTCCTAATTTTGTTTGTTGGGTTATTTAATGCAAAATCCATCCTTCTAGAAGGACAGTAGTAATGCTATTTAACACAAAGATGGGAGGATAAGGAGGCTTATACCTTTCCCAAGGCTATTTGTCTGAAAGTGAATGTAATAGAGCAACTGGAGTTTGAACTCACTTGCTACAGTTTCACAGTCCAACGTTTTAACTATTTAACCATGAGGATGCTCCCCACTTCCTAATTTTGACTTTATTTTCATTTTTATTTATTTATTTATTTATTTATTTATTCTTTCTTTAGCAATTACAAGTTCTCAAAATGGAAATCAACAAGAAAAAAGCTCAACTTGAAGAGAAAAAATTTTTCAGGCAAAGTGAAATGGAAAAC